>PVKZ01002877.1:0-179085 GCA_004027375.1 Macroglossus sobrinus | reverse complement strand
ATCTGGACATCCAAATGGAGTAAGAACCTCAACCTAAATATCGCATCTTATTAGTTAATTAAAAAATTAACAAAATGGATTATAGATTTAAATGTAAAACTTAAAACTGTAAAACTTCTACAATAAAACACAGGAGAACATCTTTGTAACCTGAAGTTAAACAATGAATTCTTAGACATGACTCTAAAAGCACGAGCCATTAAAAAAAAAAAAAAAAAAAAAAAAAAAACTGGATAAACTGGCTTCATCAAAATTAAACATTTTTGCTCTGAAAAGGAAACATCAAGAGAATGATGAAATATGATAAGCTACAAACCAGGAGAAAATATTTGCAATTCACATATCTGGAATTCTCAAAGTAGCACTAGCCATTAAGAAAATGTAAACTAAAACCACAATGAGATATCACTATACATATATCACAATGGCAAAAATTAAAAATTGTGACAATATCAAACGCTGACAGGGATGCAGAGAAATGGGAATGTTCATGTGTTGATGGTGGGAGGAATGTTTATAGTACAGCCACCCTGAAAATAGTCCACAGCTTTTTAAAAAACTACATACATACTTACTATCTGACCATCACCCTACCTCTGGATACCTGCCCTAGAAAAGTAAAAACGTATGTCCACACAAAAACCTTGACAGAATGTTTACGGCAGCTATTTTCATAGCTGTTAAACACTGGAGCCAAGTCACACATCTTCAGTGGGTGACTAGATAAACCAATGTGAGATGTCCACTCAACAGACTAGCACTCAGCAGTCAGAGGTTCCCAGTATGATTCCCCAACTGCTGACACGGGCAACACTTAGATGAATCTGGAAAGCATATGAAAATTTTGTAGGCAGAGGGGTGACAGAACTGTCCTGTCCTTTAATTAAAATGGTGATTACAAGAATCCATACATATGATGAAATTCACAAAACTGCACGCAGAATTTTTAACAAGTTAATTTTACTGTGTAACTTTAAAAATCATAAATAAAAAAGAAAATGATAAGCAAGCTAGCCCTCCTATGTATACATACCAAAACCACGAGCCGGCTTCTTTCACAGGCACCAGGGAGGTAGGGGTAAGGTGGCGACCCCTCGCCCTTCAGACAAGAACTCACCCACTGGTAAATACTTGGTGGCTCGGAAATGAAAAAGGATGGGTGATGCATAAATCCTGTTTGACCTTTGGAATCGGATAAACTCTTATAAATAAAAGAATACGTTAAAACAATGCTATTTTATTCTAAAGGAATAAAGTTTCCAAATGACAGGTACCAATGATCAATCAGAATATTAACACTTTTCCAAATTCTTTAAATGTTCCATGTTTTCAGCCACAGTAAGTAAATCGACTGCATCATAATATGTTGAATTCAAATGACTACTATTTTATCCCATCCTGGATGGAAATTTATCAAGTTTTTGTGCTCAAAGCACATGAAGAACCTAACCAAAATGTTGTGCTCTGAGCCTGAAGATGAGAAACAGAAGAGACAGGAAGGACTCCACTCTGTTCTAGCAAATGGCCCCCAAACGGAAGCCTCTCAGCTTCAGGTCGCATACAGCACGATGGTGATAGAAACGCTCCAGTGTGGCAGCCTCTAACCCCACGCAGCTACTAAGCATGTGAAATGTGGTCAGTGAACTGAGGAGCTGCATTTTTAATATAATTAACTTGAATGCCATGGCTGTTGGCAGTGGAAGCTTCCCTAAGCTTTTGCAAGTCAGAACCTTAGGGAGGGAGAGCATTTTCCCCACACACTGAGGAAGTTACAGCTTACTGCATGTCAGAGACCAAGCACAAACTAAAATCTGCCCGGTGGAAAGACACTGCCCAACTCAGAGGCTAACACTAAGAAAAATACAAGCAAATGTCACCACACTGTTCAGAAAATCTTTAATGGCACAAATGCTTACCTGGATCTACTGTGCACACTTGTCCAGTAGTTCTCACAAGCGTCGGGTAATCTCTATAGTAATGGTCTAAGTAAGGCTCCAATTTTAAGTCCCTAAAACAATAAGAGCACATAATACAGAGATGACAGGGAGGTATTACAGCAATTCCCCCAAATACTAGAGTTAGAAGGGTTTGTCAGCTAAACTTTTCAATTTGAAAAACTTATTCATGAGATCAAAGCTAATCAAATCTAGAATCTCTTTATTCTACGTTAGGACTTTAAAGGCCTGACATGACAAGTCAACCCAAACACCATTAGCCAGACAAAATGCAGACACAAAACCACTGAGGAAACACCACAGCCTGGATTCCCCTCGTTATTTATAAGCCCTGTGATCTGCAGCAAGTCATCTCCACAAACCTTAGTAATTTTCTTCTAAAAATAGGGAAACACCAGTTAACTCACTCTGAAGTTTTAAGTTTAATTAGATAATATATATGAAAAATGTCTTATAAAATGTAAAATATCATACAAATGTTGCTTATTTCCAAGAGCCACAATTTGTGTGGCTCAAAAGAATTTCGTTACAAAAGAATTTTCATGATAGTAATGATTTGTCATAAGAGAAATTGACCATCAATTAAAACTGCCATATCTCAGAATAAAATTTCAAGAAAGATCACAGAAATCAGGAAATATGCTATGATCTTAACTCAGAGAATGATGTTCTGATTCAAATTTAACTTTCTTTATCACCAAGGGTCACAAACAACACCAATGTGTGACCTTTAGAATTTAGTGCCAAACATAAGGTGTCGGTAAGGCTCTGCATTACTAAAACAACATTATTGTGAATTGACTATGAGCCTGAAAGGCAGCGATGGCCACAGATGGTGATGACAAAGCACAGCAGAGACCACAACTAGCCCACAACACTTGTGTCCTTGGAAACACACTCAGGCAGCTCTCATCACTAAATGGGGACATGATCCCTACTTGGTTTGACAATTTATTGTAGGCAAACTGGGACTCGGTGAACAGCAGGCACTATCTGGATGCAGGTATTATTAGAGAGCACCAGGTGTTGTTCTAGAACCTCCATCACTAGCCAGTCATCTTGCCAACAGTAAACGCTCAGCAGGTCATCCCCACTGTTCACCACACTTCCGTGACTTGCCACTGATCTTAGGACAAAACTGGCAACTCCAGCATGACCCACAGGCCCTTGATAGCCACCATCATTGAACAGCTCCATGGTTTACAAATAGGCTGGGTTTCTGAGAAGGCCAGCTTCAGAAATGCATTTACAGGGCTCCAACATGACATTCATGGCCAAGATTAAGTCACCCACAGACTCTTGGAAGTTTCCATTCCACAAACAATATTTACCTTGCCAACTGAACGAGCAGGTCAACAAGTGAGCGACTTCCTTCTCCCATCAGAGTGTTCAGCTTAAGCTCCTCATAGACAAGATGGAGAACAAAAAACACTGCCGGCATGTGGGAAAAGAGAAGCGTGGAGGAGTCCAGACTGAGGCTCTGTGATGAGTCCTCACCCTTCATCTGAGGAGCCTCCAAAGGACTCAGACATAGAGACCTGCTCAGAAGGTGAGACTCGGCACTCTGGTGATAGTCTGAATTTAGCAAATACTCCCAGTCCTGAGAAAGAAAAAGGACATTAAGTTTAAACAATGACTCCATGTAATATCACTCAAAAAGAAAACCACATTTACTCCAAACAATTCAAGTTCCATTTTCATATTAATTATATCTAAGAATATAAAAAAAAATCATAATGCTGAAAAAATAAGAACAACATAAAATAGCTAAGCAAATTCGGATGCCAGCGATAAATACTAAGACAAGCCACCTTTACAACCCATTTGAAAACACAGAGTCAGGGTCAGGAGCAGTCAGAACACACACATATGTCCATTAAGGTGGCTATCTTATATAGGTGCGGTTCATGGCACCTCAAAAAAATATCACAGCAGTCATATCAAAGATGACTGGCCACAGATCAGCGTTAACACCACAATAACAATGAAAAAGTGTGAAGTTTTGCGAAATTTACCAAAATGTGACACAGAGACACAAAGTAAACAAATGCTGTTGGAAAAATAGCACCAACAGACATGCTCGATGCAGGGTTGCCACAAACCTTCAATTCTTACAAAAACACAGCATCTGTGAGGCACAGTAAGACAAGGTGTGCCTGTACACACAAATCAGTAGAGACACCAGGCAAACAAGAGACTAGTGACTGTATTTACAAGTCAATGTACAACCGCAAAAAATAATGATGCTTACCTCATCAGATCCCGTCTCAGAGGGCCTTGCCTTTTTTGGTGCGATGACTGGAGAAAGTGATCCTTCAAAGTCAAACTGAAAGATAACCCGAAAGAGAAAACAAAATCCTATCAGCTCATCATTAAAGAATCCAGAAATCAGTTCCACCAATGATGGAAACTGAGAAAAGTGATCAAAACTCATGTGATCACTGGGAGAACGTGTACGAATACCTTTCTTCTAGGGTCATGGTGAAAGTTAAATGAGATCATGCACGTAAAGCACCTGGAATACTGCCTGGGCACACAGGCACCATAGGGGGTCCTCTCCTCCCCTATGTCTGTGAGGACAACGACCTTCAGTCCTTTAGAAGGGCAAGAACCATGAGTCATATCCAATATGCTGTGTCTCAAAGAAGCTACAAAGGGTAGCCTAATGCCAGAAGGAAGTGAACATCATTTAGAGTCTATCCACAGTTGACAGTCTGGCAATTCTGTGGCAGAGACTTGGTAGCTGCTCTCCAGAATCTGTGTTTTCTTCCCTCCCCTCGACACATAGCCAGTGGACATAATCCCACCTCCCTCGTAGTCAGATGTGACCTGTGACAGCATGACTCTGAAAGTGGATGTCAGTACTTCTAGGCACAGCTCACAGGTTCAACCAACCAAACATGTCCCTCCGGGCACTCTTCCCTTGCCCCTCACCAAACAGAGCTAACACTCAAGGCAGTCTGTGAAGCCTCAAGTGGAGGCAGCAGATGCTCCTCAGTTTTGGTCCCTAATAACTGGGTGGCCTGTTTAGCTGCTAAGTACTACCAAATAAGCAAGACACATGTTTTTATCATGTGAGCCATTAGATCTTTTAAGGACTTTCTGTTACAACAGTCAGCCTTCCTAACTAATAAAGTTACATAAAAGTCATCTCCAGAAATTCCCTCTGGTATAATCTGTGCCACCTCTGCTACTTCGCACTGCCAACTAATCAACCATAATTCTTTCTATAAATGGCAATGGCTGTCTTCCTCTGCTGTACAAAAGCTTACATATATTTATTTATCAATTAATTTCATTCCCCTGAAAGTTCATTTCTATATAAAAACTAAACATAGATAGCAATGAAGTAATTTTTTAAACAAAATATTTAGATATAAAACTGAATTTTTAAAATTAATCAAGAAAAATGATTTTCTTCTGAAGCATTTAAGAAAAACACAGCTCAATTCATACACTATTAAAACACAAAAATGACAAGAATACAATCAACAGATGGCCTGAGTGATCTTACCTAAAATTTCAAAATACAGTACACACAACCAGAAAGAACGTCCCTGCTAATGTCCTCAGATTCTTTAGCCCTGGAGTTATGGCAAAGAACAGCAGAAACTATCAGATGCAGATACCTCTTTGTGGCACGTATGACCTGCTTTGTTCTCATTACTTTAACATTTGCTGGTCATCCCCACTGCTCTATGCTCCTATGGATCCCTGCCCTCAGTCCACCTGCCTGTGAATGCTGACTTACCTGCCTTCCTGCAACAGTCGATCCCATGAGAGGAGCTGTCTGCCTTGCCTCGCATATCTGAACAACCTGGCATCATGCCTGGCCCATAGTAGGGCTCAGTATCCACCTAATGGAAATATCAGTATCCCCAAGGACATGAAATGCCCACAGACACAACCACACACAGAATGTGAGAGCCACAGAGAAACGTCACCGGGTCCAGAGTTCCCATTTAACACACCACTAAAATACAGAAGGCCCAAACTCACAAAAGCAGTCATTGGCAGAAATGCTGTTATCCCTACTCTCCACCCCATTATTTAAATGAGAATAAAAAAGAGGATAAATCTGGACAAAACAACACAAAAACAATCTGACAACAAGGACTGCTCCATCCAGAGCTTTGATTAGAAGGAAAAGAGACAGCAAGGGCTTAGCTGTGGCATCCTATAAATAAATGTCCAGGAGACCTACCTGCCTGGCCTCAAAACCAAGTCTCTCTGGAGCTATCCTTTAGGACTGTCACACAATAAACAAGTCAGAGTGCCACACTCTTCCTTACAAAAGAAATCAGGTAGGTGCTCTGTCCTCTCACATCATGAAAGCATGAGGGGGCACTGGCTGCAGCCCAGAGAATGGGGCACAATGACCTGCACTCATCACCACTCTCTGTCCCACAGGACAGTCACACACAAAACTACAAAAGCTGGAGTGGACTTGATTTTTCTCAAGGAAACTGCAGAGGGCAACTCTTTCATACACTACAACAGACACAAACTCTTAAACACATCTCATTCCGATGGAAAGGGCAATCATCCTACAGGTGTTCATCCTACACACTTCCACCAAGCATCCCCAGCGCCAGGCTCTGCTGGAAGTCCTGCACCCACACCCCTCCCACATAGGACTGACACCCCAATGGGCAGAGGGGAGACACAAACAAAATGAGTAAAATATGTAGCCTACTATAGTTAATTCAGTGCTAAGAGAAAAATAAAACAGGTAAAGGGACTAAAAAGTATGGGAGACGCTTTTACACAGCATTCTGTGTAAAAGGGCAGGATGCTATGAGATGACATGTGAAAACGACCAAGGCCTCTGGCCTTTACTCGGAGCAGGCTGGGAAGGCACTTGGAGGGTCCTGGAGCAGGAATGGCTGATATGACCCAACTCTATCCAACAAGGATATTTTGGCTGCTGGGCTGAGAAGAGACTAAAACATAGGCAAGAATGTGGAAGACAAGCAGGAAAATAACAACTATAAATGACCAATGAGAATTTGGAAAAACCATTCCCATTTACTTACATGGCAACAGTAAAATCTCTCACTAAGTTGGCAACGGTTCACCACAACCCCAACCACCAACATGACGGAACAGGGCCAGTGAGACTGTTCACTAGACAGCCCTCCCAACACCATCTAACCTAGTGACCCCTCTTTTAAAGGTCAGGTCTTGGGAAATGACTAGAGATATAAAGACTTATGTAAAAGAATGTTTGCAAATTAATCTCAGTAAGAAAAAAGAATGGATTCAACGATGTTCAATTATTAGCTATTGGTTAGTGATAACACCACACGGTAGCCTTTTCTGGGGATGATGAAATGAAGGGTTTTATTTGAAGAATTTCTATGAATACAGGAAAGTTCCAGTGATATGGTATGTGTATCTAAGAGGCAATACTGAAAAGGTTTAGAGTGGTCAACTCTAAGCACTACTATTTTTCTCTTTTGAATTCCTCCATTTTCAACATGTTCCTCAGTAAGCATATATTCTTCTATCATGAAGAAAAACACATAATTTTTTAAATGAATTTGCTGAGTCAAACCTAAAGTGCATAGACAGATACAGCTGCGTTCCCTGGACGAAGGAATGAATCCTGCAGTGACCCAGGCCAAGGTGTCCTGGCAGTGATCTCCAGAGTCTGGAGGAGACCACCACCAGGAAGGCACACTCCCGCTGATGCTCTACATCTGGCAGTTAAGAGCCTGTGAGACACTGCCTGAAGCAGGGGGTGGAGGACACAGCTCTCATCACAACAGAGTGGAGACTCAGGCTAAACACGCTCTGTCCTCAGATCAAATCGCCTCAGATCAAACCTCCCCCGACAGACCAAGCAGTGTGTGTGCAGAGATTGGAGCTCAGGAAAGAGCACTGAGCCACAGTCTAGGCCTGGTTTTGAGCAAATCTGCTGTCTGTGACTGTGCGAATCTGTTTCTTCTTCTATTTCTGTTAATCCTAGCATGACTAACAGTCATTTTACAAAGATTCAATAAAAAATAACAGTCAAACGTGCTTTGCCACGTTATAAAAATGCAGTAATTATAATTACTGTAAAATGTTATTAGATATTAACAGACATTTGATTTGCAACACACACATATAATAAGGTTGACTCAGGTACGTCCACTAGTAAACTGATCTGCTCTACACTCTGAATATGCAAACATTACACTGATAACAACAGAATGACTCAGGAAGAAAAACAACTGTCCATACTTACATTTCTTGTCCACGCTAAGCGGTCTGTGTTATAACCCATCATGTTCATGAGACAAATCACAAATAAATTCCACTCTGAGTGATAGCTGGGGCTGCCCGGAGCGCTGTGGACACTGTACCACTTGACGAGCATCTGAACAGCTATTTCTTTGGGCAGGATAAACTTAATGGCTTGCAAACATGTTTGTACTGTTAAAAGCAAAGATTGATTTTAGTATGCTTCCCAGGCAAACATTTCTGTTCCCCTTACAGAAGTCCTTAAACTACTGTGAAAGGAGAACTGCCACTAAAGAACCAAGGGGACGCCACGCTATCTAGCCCTTCACTGGGGCTCAACCCGAATGCCAGAGCCCACAGCGTTCATAGGTCTCAGGACAGCTCTTCAGTCATCAGTTTCAGATCAGAAATAAGGTGACCAAATCCTTCACTTCATTTGAGATGGAATGAGACTAACAGCCACTGTCCCAGCCATTAACATCTCCTCATACCAGTACAAATATTCTTAGTTTGGACAGTAAATTAAAGGTCATTCTACCAAACACACAATTTCTACCTGAGTAGATTCACATGAAATCACACTTAAGCACTTTAACACATACATCGTAGCTCATGGACGCACTCTCGGGGAACGTCCTATCAACCAAAGCCTTTACCACTCCTAGTCATTTGCCATTATGCAGTGTCTGAAACATTTTCCAGGCTCCATCTGAAACAGACCAGTCATTACAACATCTCTCTTAATGACCTGGTGTCCTTAGCATGAGGGTCAGTTATAGTGAAACCCTTTTCCCCAGGGGCTGCGAAGGCTGCTGCTGGGAAGAGCCCAAGTCTGCTCCTAGTCACTTCCTATTTTCCAAATAGTCCTCCACTCTCCTTATTGGATTCTTCTCCTTTCCCACTGTCACTGTCACCAGGCCTACCCGTGGTTGGAAATCCCTTCTTTCATCCATTTGCTACATGTGCACATACACCAAAGACTGGAATCACATGGAATAAATGTCAAAAAAACAAACAAGTCTGTCCTGGCTTCATCCAAAACAAGTGTAAGCCAGATACTGCCTGAGAGCTGAGAGCACTTCAGGAATAAAGCACAAAAAACTGACATGTCTGAACCATGTGACTCCCACTTGGCTGTCAGAGAGTAGGATTTCATTCTGGTTTTATTTCTTTCATTTAATCTGTTAATTGTTTTATATGTTTTGTTTAGGCTTATACTTCTAGGTACACAGCTTTGCCATTACTGGCTAAATAGCAAACAGAAAAGCAAGGTCTCTCTATACAAACTCAAAATTGTTTACCCTACCAATGAAAGATTATTTCCTACAATGCAAAACTCACTCTAAACTACTTACCAAATTCCAGAAATCATACCATCTGCCAGGGCTTTACTTTGGCAGTTAGATTTTGAAACTAATTATTGTCATACATCATACAGGTATTCTTTTCTTAACTGTTTATTGGCAAATCCTTTCTATTCTACTTAGCTATTCTACGTTCTGAAATATTCTCCACCCAGTATTTTCCAAACTGGTTTCAATAACAATTCAAGCAGTATACAACTTTATTAAAACATTTCCGATTGTATTTTTACTATCATATTTTTATTCAATTAAGGAAACTATGTGCATTTCTCAATTGATCAAATAATTGAGATTTACTTTAGGATTAAAACCATCAAATAGCCAAAACTGTTTTAGCTGCTTAGGTGTCCTTGTTTCTCAGATTTGCCTGGAAGAGGCATGTCCATATGCTGCAACCTCACTGCATGGCACCTTCAACAGAAGACAAACCAAAGAAGCAAAACTAGCACATCTGGCAAGTGCATGTCCAACCTTAACTGCAGTACATGTGGTGGGGACATTGCAGAATGCTCCCCAACTCTTTACAACCTCTCTGCAAAGTAAAACCTCCATCCCATGGCTTCAAAAACAGCAAAACTTTTAAAACTCCAATTATTAAGATAAATCAGCAATGACCAAATCTTACAATTCAGAGATCACACAAAGTAAGGTCTGCTCAATCATACCTAATTCAGAGGTGGCGATTTCAGGAAGAGTGATCCTAACCATGGTGCCATTACTCAGCTCCTAAGAGAAGGAAATAGAGAGCCCATAAGTGATCTGCGCATCTAAATATCTGGGTGCTTTAAAAGTAGCCGATGTTTTACAACTTGGCTTCCCTATCAAAGCAAAACTCTAAAATAAATCAAAACCATACTTTTTGAAAAAAACTGAATACATCCAAATTTCAGAAACTGCAAATGTGCATATTTACAAAAATTCTTGTTTCTAATAGTGTCTAATTTTCATACACTGAGTTACCATCACCAAAAAAAGACACTAATATTTAATGAAAAGAAAAATTGTGTCAATGTAAAATTCAACTGATTAAACAAGCTTTGTTTTCAATAAATTTTTAATAATACAGTAACTAAAAAAAGCAAATTTATGTCTAAAACAAATAGTGCAAAAATCAACACACTACAAGAAATTTTAGAAGTTATGGGAAATGTTCACTTTCATTTTTCAGACAAAATTCTGCATTCTCACAATTTTGAAATGACAATCATATTTCTTAGAAAGCTACCTCTTCTCCATAATGAAAAGCAATTCACTTACGAGAGTCACTCTGTTACGGACGGGATCTCTAACAGAGTGGATGTAAGTGCCGAGCTGCTGGAAGGTACAATCCTCATTATAGAGAGAATCGTGGAGTTTCGAAGAATCCCTTAGTTCTGGAACCGGAGACAACAGAACAGCCTACAAAAAGTCACAAATACAACACACATGAAGGAGTTTTGAGAAATGAAGGAAAAAACTTTATTCCTTTTTTGCATGTAGTCTACCAACTGTACATATGATTTACTCTCATGCTGCTCTAGGTACGATGACAGAGAATGGAGCTAGACTGAGAGCATGAGGAAGGCAGCTCCACTCTGGCCATCACAGAGGCCAGAGCTGTAAAGTATAGTGATAGGAAAACAAGGCAGACATGACAGGGCAGGGTTCATCCCAAGACCTGAAGAGAAGGGAGGGCAACAAAATAGCAAAAGACTAAGACAGCTCCTTGGGATGCTTCCCCTATAAGCAAGTGTTCTGGAAATGGAAAAACATTTTTTCTTCAGTTGTAGATATGCAAACAAAAATTGTAAATGGTCTTAGTTGCTAATTACATGCAGATGCTGCCTATTTTAAATCTAGTCCTGACCACCAACCTCCCTGTACTCCTGTAATTCAACTCATAGGACATGTCTGAGTGAGCACCTCGTCAACTTTGAGTTCCAAAGCAGCGTCACATACGTCTATCACACTCCAGCTTCTACTCCAACAGCTGCCAAAAAATGAGTCCCCACCCTCAGGTCCCAGATCTAAGTCTGGCTACATAATCCTCTAGAGGTGACAAAGCCATCATCATCCAATGTGTCAGACTGGGCTGTGACTTGATGACCACCTTAAAGACAGCAACTATTCCTTGGCTGACGTAATTCCAAGAAAGCTAGAAACTATTTCACATTTTAAGAAATTCTCCCCAGTCACACATAACTTCAGCACCCCTCCAACAGTGCTGCAAACATCTGACTTAGACGGAAAGAGTGCAACACTGAGTGTGTTTAAAAAATAAAGTGAGGGCCTACATGTTACCTAATACAAGTGCCAGCACCAAATTCACTCTGAACTGCCCCTAAGCACCTGCAATCAGATGTCTCAAATACAGAATGCTGCTTCCTAACTTGCTAAGCATGGGGAGGCAGGCACCCAGGTGGCTCAGAGAGCCCTGAGCATCCTTCCCCAGCACCTCAGCCAGCACAGCGCAAATCCAACTAGCTGCCAAAAGCTGTCACCTCCCCCTCTTCAGACTTCTCATGATTCTCCCCTCTTTTCCAGGACACTGCCTGGGCTCGGGCCCTTTTTGCACCTCTGAAATTAACACAGACACCACCACTTGGGATCTGATTGGTCTATCATCAACCACAAAGTAAACTTACTTAAAGACAGACACTAACACTCATAACTCCATTCTCATGAACCTGTAATGCTCCTATGAAAGTCTTCAAAGCAAAAACCACTTTTCATCCTTTCTTCTTTGAAGAGCACATCAGTAAAGTGCAAATCCCAGCTTCTCCACTTATCAGCTGTGGGACTCTAGACAAGGACCATCCCTATATTCCTGTGTACCCATCTGTAACACAGGGTCAGCAGCTCCCCAATAATCCTGGGAATGAGATGAGCCCTTGGTTTGGCCACAGGCCATCAGGATGTATCTTCCTAGCAGCAACTCTCCCAGGAACCTTCTGGTCATCATTCAGAAGCCTTGATAGTTTCCCTTAAAATATAATTCCCTATGCAGATACTACATCTGTTCCACCCAAGTAAACAGTGGATGCCTGCCACACCACGATGGAGAGGCCTCATTCTCACCTCTATAGCATTTGAAAACATTTCTATTCTACAAGTATTAGCTAAACTTCCAATTCTATCATTTTTAAAAAATAAAAAAATTAATCATGGAAGAGAACTAACATCTGACCAAACTTCTTTAAACACTGCTAGTTTTTGGCAACACCCAGTTCATTTCTCACCTCATCCAAGGATCCAAGCAGCTTACTCAGAGGCTCAGGGGTGCTGATGCTGTCTAGCGGGGTGCTGGGCCGAGGTACCACACGGGACGCTGTCAGGGAAGGGGCTGGCAGGCCAGGGATAAAAACTTTTCCCACCTTTAAGCAATAAAGAGATATAGAAAAAATACTGGCTTTAATGAATTCTATTTTTTAATAACATGTTATGACACATAAGCATATATTTCTTTTTATATTTCAAATTTTATACTTTCCAAACATAGCCAAAAAACAGAGAATTAAAATTTTAGGAATATCATTCAATTCCACCATCCAACTACAAAAATCTTGGTATAATTTCTCTTGATCTGATTCTTCATCTTCATTACTGAGAATTTTTTTTGCAAGAAAGGAGGGAAATGCCGACACGGCCAAGACATTATACCAACTTGTGTACACCATGCCTCTGTCCACCTGACTGACGGTAAAGACAGCAGGGACACTGAGCTGTCGGGCTATATGCAGCCACCTGGGAACCAAACCTCAGGCAGAGAGAGAACACCAATCACTCTCAAGGGCTGAAAACTAAAGCTGAGTGATGCCCAAGAAATTACATTCAACCTAACTCAAGTTGTGCTTGCTAGCCCACACTCTTCCATCATAAACTCTCAAATACTTCTTCCTCAAAAAAGAACTTCACATAAACTAAATTCTTCAATGACCTTAAAAGGATGGGTTGACAATCCATACTAACCACCCCATATTTTAGCTTTCTGTAAGGTTCTCAAGAAAACACAAAAGCAATTTACATTTATACACGCTGAAAACTCTTGGTAAGACTAAAAGAAAATACTCAGAACTAAAGAGATATGTTAACAATACATATAATTACATCAGTATACTTCCCAAAAGCTAATAAAATTACAAAAATTGCCCAAATAAAATCCTTAGAAATAAAAAAAAAGATGACAGTGAGAACTAGTGTATATAAAAAGCGTTTAAAAAGTTATCAAAGACCTCCAGGTAATGAAAACCTAGAACAAACACATTCCATGCTATCCCTCCCACTACTTGCCACCACAACAAAAATTCTGAAGGAAATTTTCAAGACAGAGGGCTCTGTGAGGCAAGGAAAAAACCTGACTGGCTAGGGACCTGAGGAGGAGGAGTGCCCCAGGTAATCTCCTTACACAACCAGGTCTTGGGCAGGGTAATCTCTTTATATAACCAGGTCTTGGGCTCTCCAGCGCCTGCCACCCAGAAATTCCCACAGGCACAGACCAAAAGAAACCCCACAAAAACCTTGCTCCTTCTGGCCAAGGTGTTGAGGAAGGGGTGACAAGCAGAACAGACACTTTCACCAACCTGCCCCACGAAAACAGCATGGCCTTTTGGGGCCTCCATCCCCTTCAAGAGCTGTGCTCTGGGGGCTATATCCCATCTGGTGGTGACGCCCCACCCCCACTAGAGACTGTGGACCAGAACAATCTCATAGGCTAGCTCCACAGTAACTGAGATGGCACCACCTACCTCTTCATCAGGCACCTCAGCTGGAGGGACAGGGGACAGATCCCTGCTCCCAGCGCCCCAAGGCTGCCCCTCCCCCTCCAGTGGCAGCAGCCCCTGTGCAGGGGGAGCACTGGCTGCACCTCTGCCCTGCCCCAAGGCAGACCACTTCTCCCCTCCCCTCCAGCACTGCAATCCATCCCCAGCCAGCAGGCACAAGGCAGCCACCACACTTAGGAATGAAATAGAGAAGAGGATTTCTACATTGCAGGCCAGGAGTCAGGGAGAGACTGCAAACTGGTACAACCCACACTCGCCAAGCTGAATCTGTGCCACTCTGAAGCCTAGAGGCCGTGTATAAGGATTGTTTTAAAGTGTTGTTTATTAGAAGAAAGGGCAGGTACAACACAAACAACCTCAGAGACTGGTGAAATGGGAAGAGTTTGGGTATAATTCTACAGCAGGATACTATGTAACAGGAAATGAGGAAACAGCAGCTATACATCCACACAGATAAATCTAAAAAATAGTATAAAGGTTAGTAAAGCAATCAAGTCAGAGAAGAGTATATGGTACTGTCCCCTCTAATAAAGATTCAAAATGAGGAAAAAATAAACAATGCACTCTTTATGACACATACATAATTGCAAAATACCTATAAGAACAAGGGACTGAGTTACTGCAAAAGTCAGGAGAGTATCTCTCTGGAGGAAGGCAGGGAGCTGAGGGTACAACCAGGAAAGGACGCCCAGGAGACGACACGCATACTGGTGACATCCCTGGGTCAAGCATATATGAATGTACACTTCATTATTCTTCAAACTGCATAATGTATTTAAATTTCATGATTTAATTTGTAAAATTTTCTATATGTAAATTTTAATACTGATAACGAGATACAGCCAACATTATACATTGAATACAATAAAACTCTAAAAAAACTTTGAGACTTAACAAAGCAACCAATCTACCAATTTCAAAACTACAATCTTTGCAAAACCTCAGCTTAACTCTCTTTTTAAAAAATCATCTGCCTAACTCATTAGAGGCTGCCCCCCTGTGCCAGGCCCAGTGCCAGCGCAGATAATGGCAGCGAGTCCGAGACCACTGTGAGGGCCAACCTAACTGCAGACTTTGTTTTCAATTCTCAGAAAAAATCTCTGCCAAATCCCACAGACAGGAAGTAACAAATATTAAATATCAAACTAAAGTAACATCACAAAATAACTAAGGAGGCAGTCCTGCAAAAGCAGAGGGCTACTTACTACTTACCCGAACCACACCTGTGTACAGCACCAGGTTGCCACTGCTTTCCAGGACCAGCATGGTGTCTAATTTCTAAAAAAGGACACAAATTGCATTTTCCAATCTGTACAAATTACAAAGCAAAATCGTTTTCAACTTCTCAAGAAATGTGCCTGTTACCTCCACTGGCGCCGCATCCTTTGCCTGCAGGTTGGTGATGGAGCCGAAGATGAGCTGGGTCTTATCATTACTCTCTTGAAACTTCACACAGCTACACATCCAAGCAAAACACACACTATTGACACGTGTGACACCTGTATCAAGGGCATTACCCTGACTGGAAAAGCCAGTCTCAAAATCACATACTGTGTGATACACTCACATAACATTTCAAATGACAAAATTATAGAGAACGATCAGTAGCTGTCAGGGGTTAAGAACGGGTGGGTGGGTGTGGTATAGGTGACTATAAAGGAGTATCATGAGGGAGGTCCTTGAGGTGATAAGAAGTTCTATGCCTTGACTATGGTGCCTGCACAAGCCTACACATGTGAGCAAATTTTTTGGAACCATGAACACACACATGCACAAGTCCATAGAAGACCGATGAAGCCTGAGCAAGGTCTCTGGACTGCACTGCTGTCAACTTCCTTATTTGCATCATGTACTAAAACTATGAGATGTTACCTCCAGGGCAAAAAGAGTGCAGGGTACACATGACCTGCAACTTCCTGTGATTTATAATGATCTCAAAATAAAAAGATAAATAAATGGGCAAAGATATGAATATACATTTCACCTAAGAAGATATAGCAATGGCCAATAAGCACATGAGAAGATGCTCAACATAAGTCATCAAGAAATGCACATTAAAGCCAGTTCACACCCACTGGAATGGCTACAGAGAGACTGATGATGTGCAATCTTGTTAAGGATGAAGAAACCGAAACCCCCAAATATGGCTGGTGTGAATGTACATGGAATCATATACACAGAATGTCTGGCAAGTCCTTAAAAAGTTAAAAATGAATTTAACAATTGACTAAACAATTCCACTCCTAGGTATCTACCCAAGAAAAAAGAACTCATGTATGTTCACACAAAGATTTTGGCTCCAGTGTTCACAGCACCATAATGCACAATGGTCAAAAAGTGGGAACAGACAGAAGGGCCATAAACCAAATGTGCTGTACCTATGTGACGGACTGCCACACGCACCAGGTATAAAGCCCCTACACGTCCCTAGTGAGCCCTAAAAAACATTATGATTAGTGAAAGACATGAAACACAAAAAGCTACATCCTGTATGATTCTATAAAATGCCCAGAAAGGCAAATCCACAGAGGCTGGAAGCCTACAGAGTAGCTGCCTAAGGCTGAGTATAAGGACAGTGGCTGCCTGAGAATCAAGCACAAGCATCTTTAGGGTGACAGAAACCTTTTAAGACTGGATTGTGGTGATGGCTGCATAACTCCATAAATTTCCAACAATCCTTTAATCATACACTTAAACATATCTATTTTACGATATGTAAATTATTTCAATAAAGCTATGAAGGGAGGGAGGGAGAGCAGGCAGCCAAAAGTTTATCCACACAGAACCAACAGAAATACACACTTACCGTAACTGGAGCTGGGACTCTACTAAGAAGCACAAGAACTTCTGCCCACATAGGTCAGATGTAATAAACACTTTGGAAGCCTGTGAATTTTTCTCTCTGCAATAAATGCATCAATATGGTAACCGTCAACAGCAGTTCAAAAACCTACCATGGCAACTCTTAGAAGGCTTTGAAAATGCTCTGCAAGACATAAAAGCTACATGGGCCAGCAATAACCCTGGACCCTAAACACTCCTAAGATGTGGATTTCATGATCTGCGATTCCTTTCAGCTCTTTGATTCTGAGTTCAGTCCACAACTTTCTGGATGAAAATCATAATAATCTTAATCACTACCAGTAGACTCTTTACTTTCCTATTATGCAAGTTAACCACAGCTGAAGCACAACAGACTTGAATTCCTACCCCTTCCAGGGTCTAAGGGCTCAGCCGCTTTAGACATGTCCTCTCCTGTCTCCAATCTCTGCTCTCACCCAGCCTCAGCTTCCTCACTCTTTTAAACCACTTATCTCATGTCCTGAATGGGGAATTCAAGTCTGCTGTGCTTCAGCTATGGTTAACTTGCACCACCTCTTGGCACCCACTCTTGGCGCCACACCTCCTGAGCACGGGCATTACTGGCACTTTCCTCCAGAAAGACTGCCTTCCTGCACTCCGTAACACTGACTCCTGCCACATCACCCACCTGACCTCTCTTGCTTTGTCTCTCTGCAACAGCTCTGTCTCATCACTTTTCACCCCCAAAAATGGGACAGTTCCGAGACCTGAGTCCCTAGCCCTCTTCTGATTCTACACCACCAGGTTTTCACTAAGTAGATGGAGGTCATGAACCCCTTTAGAATGGGACAGATGGGAAAACTCTCACCTTAGAAAAAGGCCTGCACACAAAACACACACACACACACACACACGATGAGGCAGGGCTCCAGAGGGCTAGCAGATGCTCTGCAGCTACAGGCTCATCCACAACCCCCAGGAACCTGACCCCAGGAACTGAGCTCTCCTGCCTCCATCACCCCTGTCAGGCGCACAATTCCCACATTTATTGCTATGCTCGACCCTGAGTTTACATTCATGTATGAAGCACCTTCTCACAGCTGTCATCAAGTGGAGCAGCCCTAGAGGTATCTCCATCTCTCAGCCCTTTCTCTTCCCCGTGACACAAGGAGGTGGGTGCATCTGTAGTTCCCTGAACACAACATGCACACACTTCCCAGCTTCTGCTCTGCTGTCCTGTCTGCCCTACTGTCCCTTCTCCACTTCTCCACCTACCAAATACCTATCCATCTTTCCAAAGCCCCACCAGCAGAACACGCAGTGCCTCCTCTGTCATTGTTCCTCTGTGTCTCTTTGAGAACAGGGACAGTGACCAATTTGCCTGCTAACCCACAGGGATTGGCTGAATGAATGAATGAATGAATGATTAAAGGGAACATATAAGGAGAAAGATCACAAAAACAGAGATCTAAACTAAAACAGGGGTGGTATTAAGATATATCTATGTATTTTTCTAAGCACTAAGAACTAAGGATACTAAAAGGAAGTTTAACCAAAATACCAAGTGTTTTTTAAGACTTTAGCAACATTTTTCTTTAATATAAAACTATAAAGTCCAAACCTCATACTGGTAATTGCTTCTGTCCATACATGGTCAATACACAGTTCAGGAACAATCGGCTCGGTTTCTGGCACAAGGAAAGAGCCATTTGAATGGCTATTTGGAGACTGAGAAATGCTGTGTCTCCTTGGAGACTGATTGTGGCTTGAAAGGTTGAACCTTTGCACCCCTGAAAAAGAGTGCGCTCCTGAGGCAGGGGAGTGAGCACGGCTACAAAGCAAACAGAGGAGAGAGGGCATCACAATCAACACTATAGGCTGCTGTCACACACCATCCAATAGCACTTTCCCAGTTCTGTGCAGCATTCATGGCAGAGTCCCAGTCAGAAAAATAAGTTTTTAAAAAAGGAATTGCTACTTAAATGGCTCATGTGAATGTGTTTTACTATATTCTAAAGATTCAGAATTCTTATTAGAATTCATTCTTTTAGAACTGCAAATTAATTTTCTGCCTCAGAAAATGAATTTGTATATTATTCAAAAAGATCAGAACTCTGTTCCTGTACATTCAGACACATGCACAGCAACGAAACTATGTCCCTGTGTAAAAAGATAGGTAGATATCTAGGTAGATAGACAGACAGGCAGATGACAGAGATAGATGACAGATGATAAATAGATGAGATAGATGACAGATGACAGATAGATGATAAACAGATGACAGATAACAGATAGATGACAGAGATAGATGGTAGATCAAAACAAAAGCTAATGCAAATTAAGATAAAATACCAAAATAGTTTTGTAATCAATATTCATCAAACTGCTGCCACTCAGTGGCAGAAATGAGGTAACCAGTCTGACAAGCACAGGCAGCCTCCAAATGTGACTCATTGAACAAGGTGACACAGTGGACCTGGAAGTCTCGGTTAACAGTAACACAGCTGGAATATTGGCTGTCTTCCCTAAACAACACCCAGAGCTGACAACAGAAACTACCTGTTAAGCCCCTCAACACCAAGAGAAAGTTAGGAAAAGAAGGTATCTTTTTCTTGCACTATCTTGGTAAAACAAGGACACACTCCACACCCAAGTCCCACCTCAGAGCTGCCATGTTGGAGATGGAAGGAGACCGAGAGTGCAGACTGGGCGACGAGGTGGAGCGGCTCTGACTGTGGACTGAGGAGTAATTCTGGAAAGGCGAGCCCACAGGGGAGTCTCCTTTGGAAAGGCTTCTGAGGTGAGCTGTGAGAGAGCTACTCGTGGCCACATTCTGGGGGGTGCCCCCCTGTTCAGAGAACTTTAAGACAACATTCTCTTCCTTAAGTCAAAATGATAAGAAGGGGAAAAAAAAGATAATCATCAGATGAAAAGAGTAATTTCTTTGCGAGAACTCAGGGTAAATTCAAGTTATTAAAGGTCCAATCTTTCTTTTTTCCTAAGTAGCTCCATCTCCCTCACTAATGATTCCTCCAGAAGTACATGGAGGTTTTCAGTACTATCCAGCCCTTGTCCTCACCTCTGTTTTAACTCTCCGGAGAACCCACACAGAATGTAGACTCTGAACAGTGTCGTAGGTCATTACAATGGAGGGGTCCGTGCTGAGAAAAACTATTTTCATCGCGTGATCTACAACATATTGCACCCGTGATGAACCAAAAAGGCCTTCGAGATAAAAGAGAAATAACCAAGTTTTGAAAAATGAACTTTACAACACTGTTCCTTATCAAAAAGACTTCTTGCAATCTTTACAGACAAAGAGAAACCAAGCCAATTAAGGCACAAAAATCCATTAATAGATTAATTAACCTTGAATTTTAATATATTTCCTTTGGGTATCAACTTCCTTAAAATACATTAAAGATGAGAGTGTTTCCAGTTTCAATCTCACATACATGTGATTAAATGGTGAAGATTTGTGTTGACTCACCATTAAATTCATCAGCCACAGGTAAAAGGTCCACGACTCCTTCAATAACCACCTTATATATAAACTGCAATCAACTATTCTGCCAAGTTGTTACTGGTTCCATATGAAATCTGTCCTCTATAATAATCATTCAAAGAGTGCTAAAACAATACACCTGTTTCTGCTTTGCTGATTACACATGCAAACATGCAAAATAGGGTTTTCCTAGTAGGTTTGGTTTCCACTTCTATAGTACCATGAATTAATTTCTGTCCTTATTTGACAGCTTCCCAAATGCTTCCTTCTCAGTTAAAATATTAGATAATAAAAACATACACATATTTTATGAAAAGAAATACTTTATAAAACAATAAATAAAAATCACTCATAATCCCACCATCTCAAAATATCCACTACTACTACATTAGGGAGTATTCCAGTTTTTCTCCTATATATAGACACATACTTCTAATGTTTTTACAAAATTAGTATTTAGTTTTATATCCTACTTAACATTATGCATAAGCAATCCCTGAGGTCATTAAATAGTATTCAGAAACATGATCAATAATGGCTGCACATGATTCAATCCAAGGTTCTAAAATGTTTATTTAGGTTGTAATTATTACCAATAACCAATTGGTAATAATTGGTTATCAACAAACTTCTGTAAAGGATCAGAGTAACTAGTTGAGGCTTTGCAGACCACATAATAACTCTGTACTATAAATCTTTTTGTTTTTTCCCACGAACCTTTAAAAAGGTAAAAACGGTTCTTAGCTCTTAAACCTTACAAAAACAAGCATTTAGGCAGATGTAGCCTGCAGACTACAGCTGCCAAGCCCTGGTACAGAAAATAAAAACTTCGGTGGTATTTCAGAATACAGACTAGGGATAAAGTCCTAAAAGTAAAATTTGTCAAAAAGTATGAATATTTTTTGACCTTTTAAGTCCTTATTATTTATAATTACCATGACATTGAAAAAATATAACGATTATCTAGAAATATCTGTAGAAAATATTAATAGTTCTGAGCCCCAGCAAATGATGTCTTTATGAGCAGGGAAATGATATTGAAATACTGAAATATTCCCACAGTACAGGACTAAGATCTATATTCTTTCCTTAAAATAAATTTTTTTTAATTCACCTGAATATCATTCATTTACTTATTACTGAGGAATAGAGCCCAGAGTCACCTATAGGTAGGTCAGCAAATCCATTAGCCATCCTGATCAACTCAGGCTCTATTTTTAGGAAAAGGATAACTGTTAAAACAGCTAATAACATGGTATTCAAGAAGTTCTTGCTTTAATATAAATTATTTTCAAAATAGTTATTTTTGTAAAATGCTTAATTATATTATTTTTATAAAATGAGTCAAATTTTCTTAAGCATCTTCATTCTCCCCCTCAAATTCAAAAATATGAATTTTTAAAAATACACTTACTTCCCGATTTACACACAAGTGGGGTTATTTCATCCAGTGGATGCAGCATGCTGAACATGGTGGGTAAAGGTTCTCTAATAATAAACAAACAATCGATCACCAACACGAGATGACTCCATTTGTTCAAAAACTTTACACCTGCCTTGCAAAAAAAATCTTCTCCAGGTTACACAAGCAACTAGAAACCTGCCATCTCTAAAAACAGCCCTCTCAACTTTTATATAGTGTTTTTCACAGTATCTTCTACTTCCTTCCTAGACAGCTCTCCTCTTATGCAGGATAATTCTCCACATACTCATACACACACATACACTATTCACACACAGCCCAGCACTAGCTACAAACAGTATTCATCACCAATGGGGTAATGGGCACAAGGCAGTCTGGTTCAGTTTTTAACTTCTCTTAGTAGGAGTATGTCTTTGGCAGCTAAGAAGGAATTTTGTCTCTTACACCAACATATTAAGGAGTGCACTTAAAAAAGGGCGGGGGGGGAATCTTCAAGTAAATAAAAAGGTTATATATTTTTAAGGAGTGATTGAAAAAAGAGGGGGAAAAACCAGGCCTTCTATGTAAACACAAAAAGAGATCAATATTTCTAAGTCATTTTTTAAAAACATCACACCCACTTCTTGCCCCCACTGTGATGGGGTACTGTATGTCCCTGCCCGTCATGACGGGAGCTCACTACTGGCTCGGAACACAGGTAAACACACTCTGATGAGCACCTACAGTTTCTGGCACACCTAACATGTCCTGAACCCTGTGACAAAGATTATGTACATTAGCTAACTTAAACCTGCACCCTAAGAGGTAAATGGTAGCATTTCTGTAACAAATATGGAAACGGAAGATAAAAAGATGGCAGAGCTGAGAAGTGAGTCTTGTTATCTTTAAGCCATGGGTTTGTTTTATTAGATGACTCAGTATCACATGAGAATTCACAAGCGTACAACAGTGAGAGGAGAGAAAATGGCATTGATCTGTGCTGTTACCATGGAAATTATCATCATCCCAAAGTCTCAGGTAAACAATTTCACCTCAGAACCAACACAGAGAAGCCTAAGTAACAATGTTCTGAATTGAGTGAACTCAGTACCTGGGCAGGCCGGGAGGTGCCTCATGTGCAGAAGTACTCCGTTCGAACAACAGTCCATACTTAGTAGGCCAGACACCAGCAACCTGTCAGGTAAAGGTGGGCAGACAGGGTAAAGGTGATGCTCTCTGGGACATGTATTTAGGAAACATCGGAGAACATCAGATGTCCTTCCAATTAAGTAAGAGCTTCACAAAAAACATAATCACTGACTAATATTTTTAAAAAGGAACTCTAACAAGCAAGTCTCAGTCAAAATTAACTCTAAGGAAGAGTTCAATCTGAGATTCTTGCCAGGGGCTAATATCGACACCCAAGTGACAAAGTGATACAACTTTAACCTCAGCACTTGACAGAAAAAAGATGACGAGAAACAAGAAAAAGACTAATATTGTCACATGCTTTAATATAACCAAAATGATTTCCTATCTGTCACTTAAAGTTTGGGGGAAAAAACTCCCAGAAAAGACTTTACAATTCACTTAATTAAATTATTTTTAATGCAAAGATCGAAAAATGATCAACCAAAAAGCTGCTAAATTTTATTTGAGTAAAAATATTATTGATTACTACAAGACATAAGAGTAGCAATACTTCTGAAATCAATTAATTCAAGAATATTCCCAAACCAAACACAAAAACATGGAAACATTCAACTTTACCTGAAAAGGTAAAGAAGCTATGTAATCCTTTCCGCCTATGCTGTGCATGTTAATACATGAACTTTGCAATATACATATGCATTTCTCAACTTCATCGCTACCTGAAAGAAAGGGTACAACCAGAGGTATGTTTTTGTTTCAAAAACACCCCAACAAGTTACAATTCCCAATAGCACAAATTTTTCAAAGAACAATAAAAAAAAAAAAATGCTTAGGCTAACCCACCATTATTAGGAGCTACTAATTTTGAATGATAATAAACAATGATATACATTTGGAATCATAAAATGCAATAAAATTAAAAAGAAACTTACTGTAGGCTTTTTCAGACTTATCTTGTGATATAATGAAGTCACACCACAATGCCTAAAATTAAAACAAAAACAAAATTGTATCCAAATAATAACTTATTGACTAATAGCATCTAAATCATAATTATGACATCTATACAACTGTCTCTCCCTGTCAGCTCGACAGCTGTACATAAATAGTATTCCTTTGTCCCACTATTAGTGATAGCAAACCCCACACATGGTCGAGGTGGACCCCAACAAACAGCTTCACAGTAGATACACATTTGTTCCTTCACATTCAGCAAGTGTCCCACAGGGTGACTCCCTATGCCCTGCTAACACCCTTTCACCAAACAGCATTAGTGTCCATTTACAATCCTTTTCTGAATTAAAGATTAAACTGGAGGATACAAAATGGTGATTTTCTAATTTCACCATCCTTCCATACTAGCAGGCATTAGCCTAGAAATAAGGGTTTTCTTTCATTCACTGGAAAACTGTCTTCTCAAAAAGGCAGGGCAAATGCTTAATTCTTTCCCTTTAATTACCAATTTTAAGACTACAGTTGGGTATAACAGCTGAGTGCAATGAACTGCAAATTTGTCTTCTTCATTTCACTTTCTAAGAATTATTATGAAACTGATTTTTCTTTATTAAACACTTTGCAATCAATTATAATCATCATGTGTTAAATTATTCTTGTACCCTTAATGCCTCATAAATTCTTATTAACGATATCTAACTGAAATTACTAAAAAAGAGTGTGCATTAAAAAAATGATGATACAGAAAAAACAAATGAAAGTTTTCTTTTCCTACCATCATCTTCACTACATGTTAAAATGTACACCCAGCTGCTGGGATTATGATGATCTGTTTTTATCATTTCTTTTAAACATGAAGACTAAAGCTTTAAAAAAAAAAGTTAAAGAGCTAATCAAATACTAAAATTCAAATCAACTCACCTGTTGAACAGGACTGTCAACTGTAAACGCTTTATAAACTGCCAGCGCCTGGCTTTTACTCCCTTTGCTCCAGATCACCATATTTCCAGCCACATAGAGTTCCTCATCATAATCCACTTCTTCTCCAATTTCGCTTACGCCTTTCCTTAACTGCCAGCTTTCCTTAAAAAGTAACACATGTAAGACATGTTCAAGCACTGCCTTTTTTAAATAGTATGGAGCAATACTTATTAATTAAATCAAAAAGCCACCTAGATACAAGTCTCCTCTTCTCTCTCTGCTTGTGGAGTAAGACTCAATCCAAGCCCAACTCCTAGAAAGTTTGGTGCTTCTAACAGAGTGGGGTGTGTGGGTGTGTTACATGTCTTACAGGATTTCAGGAATGAGAATTTACTCAAGCATTCTACAGTAAACACTTTACATATTACCATATTATGCTGCCAAAAATATGAGCAAAAATTAACCCTTACCTGTATATCCAAAAATGAAACCAACGTGCTTACGAGACTAAAAGGACCTATTAACTGTCTAGGGGTGATGGAGAGGGGCCAGTGAGGTGCACATGGGAACACTGGGGGGGCTTGTGCACCATGCAGATTTCCCTGCTTCACAACCGCACGCATTTACCTTCCTAACCTTGTCCCAACCGCCAACATGAACCAAGAGGAAAAGGTTTAGCTCTCTAACTACACAGACTTCCCCTCCCTGAGATTTCGGTACCCCAAAAGGGAAATGAAAATGGAATAAAGTGGGAAAGAATGACTTTCTGACACTCACATCTCATCCCCCTACTTATGAAATACTAACTATTTTGTCTAATTAAGTGGCATTTCTTTTCTCCTCTAGAAACATGTAAGTTTTTTGCAGCAGGAACCATTTCTAACTACTATCTAATCAAGTAACATGAAATCTGGTCCCCACGTACTAAGAAAAGAGGTTTAAAATGGCACATAATCACAGTGACTCTCATGATAAAACCATGAGTTATACAAGCTGTCTAGATAAACAACCACAACACTATAATACAATAAAGTCATTATTTTCAGCCTTAAATAAAATTACCAAATCTTACTCTACCCTAGAAATGGCATCACACTAATTTCTCAATTGCATCTGGGTAGCCATAAATTACAAGTAGATCTCATCACTCTATGTTTCAAAAACAAAATTAGAATCTTAAAGAGAACCTTCTGTTTCTCGTGGATTGTAACCTCCTGAAGGGACCCCACCAAGCCAGCAGCACCATCGGACGACCATAACTCAGATGCCGGCTGCAGCTGGCGCAGTTGAAGGTTCAGAGCATTAGGGTGATGCTTGCAGTGGTCTCGACCAAAAGGAACAAATTCCTGCAAATCCCCGGCTGCAATCATTGTTGCCCTTTCTTCATAGAAGTTC
This sequence comes from Macroglossus sobrinus, assembly GCA_004027375.1. Classification (NCBI taxonomy): domain Eukaryota; kingdom Metazoa; phylum Chordata; class Mammalia; order Chiroptera; family Pteropodidae; genus Macroglossus; species Macroglossus sobrinus. The sequence goes on along the minus strand of PVKZ01002877.1, from coordinate 152,647 downwards.
GACATGGGTTCCAAATATCAACATTATTTCTGTATGAATTCAAACACATTCTGGTCAGCTGTTACAGTCAAAAATCATAAAAGTTTACAGAAGAGTCATTAATCTTTAGGTGAATGACACAAAGTCTTAGCACATCGCAAGTGTACAAGTGATCATAACATCAAAGGGCATTCCAGATCCCACTCTTTCAGGTAATTACAGTTAGCATTTTGGCTACTTATCATGACATAATCAACACTAGTTATATTTTAGTTGCAAATAATCAATACACAGTTACCGCTGTGGGAAACCACTGGAATGAGACAAGCACTCATGTCCCACAATACCAAGCCTACATTTCTAGCACTATACACTAATTTTTCCACACTTCACACAAGTATTTTATACAAGCTGTACTTTACAGCCTATGACTTCCCGGCTCGCAACATTTAAGGTCATTTCTGTTCAGATGCTGGAACTGCATTTGAAAAGCACACCTACATAAAGGATCACTGGTCTATTGAAATGAAATCAAGAAAAACACACATTACTTCTAATTCATCAAAAGTTGAACTACTGCTTTAATAAACAAGCAAATGCCATCAGTAATTTAGAGCCCCAATCCACCAAAACATATAACTGCAATTAATCCCAATTTTTGGTCCAAAACCAATGAACCGAGGCACAAATAACTTTGGCCATGGAACAGTCGTGTTTGTTTACAAATTTAAGAGTCCTAGCTTTTAATTAATATAATCTACCATAGTTCAGTTTATTACTGCAAAGATGTGGATGTGCTGTGGGTATAAACATATCCCACCACTTCCAAAACATTTCTATATACAGTAACTGGCAACCAGTCAAATTTCAACACTATCAAAGTAGATCAAAGGCAGATGCCAGTTCTGTCTCCAAGAAAACAACCTACATTAAAAACTGTTTTTTGTGGCATTACAGTTAAGGTGCAATCCTCAAGTACATAAATTAAAACGAACATTAATGTTGGCACTATCGACAAACTTTAAAAAGTATTTGAAAAGGCAGTCAAGATGAAGAGAGTTGAATTTGACTTCGTTTCTCCTCTGGGGTCTTTTGGGCCCAGGTAGCTTTCTTTGATGCAATATCTCAAAACTAGTATTCCCTATGCTGCTCTAGGGCTGCGGTTATTTTGCTGTGAATTAAGTGTCACAATCATGACACTTCTCCTCCTGCTAAAAATCAGTATTGAGAACACTTAAACTTGAGATATGACTGAAATAGTGCTTTATAAAACTCACAGAAAACAAAATTCAGCTGGCCTTTCTATAGTCAATTGGATAACCAACATCTTAAAAATCTGAGAGAAAATTACAAAATTATAAAGTACAGAATTATTTTCACAGTCTTCTTGTGTTTAAGGCAACGTGTTTAATCTACAGTATCTCAAATGTGAACATGTTTTTACTCATCAGGGGCAACATAATGAGCTACATAGCAAAGTACTGGATTAAACTGATGTGCTATAAAAGCAAGACGCCAGCTTTCCATACTAGGAACAAAAACTACCATGTCAGGGGTACCCACGAAGCTTGTTCAAGGGCAGACCCAGAAGCCCAGAAAGCACCTTCAGCTGAGTCTCCGCAAAAAGGCAGAGCTTCCTTGGCCTCTTTAAAGGTCGGTGAAAACAACAGGGTTGTAAGACAACCTTCCGAAGGAAAAGGGCTGAACTGAAAGCCGAGGCCGCATGTGGACACCGCGTTTACTACGGAAGGAGGCCCCGGGGCTAAGAGGGGTGCGGGGAGGCGTGCCCAGAGAGCTCAGCTCGGAGGCCAGGCCTCCTCCAAACTCCTGGTCCCCTCACCTGGTCCTGCGCCGCCGGCACTGGGCGGGTGCGGGACACGCGCTGACCACTGGCGCCGCTGCCCGGACCCTTACCTGAGTAATTCAGGACGCGTCAGACGCGGCGAGCTCCGGCTGCTCCCCGAGGGCAGCGGCAGAATCGATCACGGGGATTCCTCGGCCGCTGCAGCTTCTCATTCCCTCTCCTTCCCCCACTGCGGAGAAAGAGTGAACAGCGGCTGAGGACAGGCGGGCGTGAGGTGAGCCACTCTGGAGATACGTTCAAACGGAGGCGTCCATCTTAGCTTCCCGTCGTGCTTCGCGCCGAGCTAGGCGGGAGCGGGGCTTCATGGGGCCTCACGGGGGCGGGGCCTCGCAGGAGGCGTGAAGTAGCTTGCGGTCTTGACCTCTGCGCAGTCCGCAGCCTGAAGGATGCTCGGGCCTCGGCTTTCAGCAGCACCGGCCGAGCCCTGAAGCAGGACCACGTCTGCTGGAGTCCGTACTGTGACAGCACTCTGCTGCCGTCCATGTCTTAAACTGGTCACGTTTGTTAGGAGCCTGAACCGCCTTCTAACTCAACTAGCTGACTTTCTTGCTAGTGTTCCTGACCTTCTGGGGAGTTGAACCTGCCTTCAGGCTTGGTGGAGAGAGTAGGAGGCTGCTGATTTTCTCCCTTTGTCAGTGTGCTTTAATCCTATGAGGCTAGGCCCTTTGTAAAGCTGATGAAAGGTGTGGAGGCTGTCACACAAACCTTGCATGTAATTTCTGAGCTTCACAAACACCCACCACCAGGCGATTCCTAGACTGGGATTAAGAACCCTAGCTTTATTTGCCTTCTCTGTCTGTGGATTTAACTGTACAATTTTGAAAACCAGAAAACTTTCTTGAGCTCAAGAGGGTCACTCATTCACTTATTCATCACATGTAATAGAGTGCTGCTTCCTACCTTCCGCCAGGTGCTAGTCCTCACCCTCAGCAGCTTATAGACAGTGGAAGAAGAATCTTTAAACTTATTTATAGCATATAGACACAACCCTTGTGATATGCCAGGTGTTCCCACCATTTTTGAAACAATTCCTTAATAGTCTCCGTAACCTCACAGAGGGTATGTTTATTGTCAGATGGGGAAACTGAAACAGATAACATTGTACCTGTAAAGTACAAATACTAATATCTCACAATTTCTGTTGACCAGGCATCTGGGCACAGTTTGGCTGGGTGCCTCTGCCTCAAGGTCTCTATGAAGCAGGGGCTGTGTTTTCTGAGGCAAGACTGGGGGCAGATTCTCTCCCAAGGTCACTCACCTGGTTATTGTCAGGATGCAGTTTGGACTGAGAGCCTGAGTTCCTGCCTGTTGGCCTGAACACTCCCTCAGTTCTCTCCTCTGGGCCCTCTACATAGGGCAACTCAAAACACTGGAGCTTGCTTTCCCAGTTCCAGAGATGTGACAGACAGAGACACATACAGAGAAATTAAAACAGAGGTAGAGAGAAGGAGAGAACTCAAGAATGAGTAACAGAAGTAATAGTTTAGTAATTAAGTGTGGACCTGACACCCTGTCACCTTAGCTGTATTCTGTTGTCCAGAAGCCAGTTACTAACCACTCCATGGACATACAGGGACATTCATGCCAGGAGGCAGGAGTCACTGGAGCTGTTGTGGAGGCTGCCACCATGTGAACTCACACGAGGGTGTTAGTCCGATTCTGAGTTGAACATGAGACCATTGGAAGGTTTTAGGCCAGTGGATAACAAGGTCAGAATTTCCTCTAATTCCAACCTCTTAAAGGTGCATACCTGAAAACAAGGCCAAGATGGACAATGACTTCCCCAAGATCACATGGCTGGACCACGGGCCCAATCTGAGTGGTGTCCCACTCCTAAGTCCTCCAACTTTAGACTCAAGTGATGCCAGCCCACAGGTGTCATAGGTGTGGTCTCACCCACACCCAACAATGTTCCTAGGATATGGTCTCTAGCATTGTCCCCATTTTGCAGTGGTGAGGCCCTGAGAGGCACAAGGCTTTTCCAGGACAGAGAACTGGTCAGAAAAAAAGAAGAGATCTGAACTCTACTCTCCCCTCCAAGTTGGGAACATGGCATGTGTCCCAGGAGCCGTGGGGAGGGCTATGCCAGATATCAGTGTGCAGGTGACCTGAGCAAGGATGGAGAGCAGTTAACAGCCCAGAAGAGGCTTTGGGTGGCTCTGATTGGAGGAAGGGGCCCAGGTAATGGAACCTTGAAGAGGTGGCCTCACTCCCTTGGTGACAGACCGACCCCAAGAGAAATTAGAACTCCGGTGGTCAGCCACTCACATTATAGAGAAGGTCCTGGTCTGGAGACAGTCAAGAGAACAGGACGTTTCCTGACTTTCCGAGGCTCTGGCTGAGGACAGCCCGAGTGAGAGATGTTTCTGTTGCCATAGACGTTGGCACAGCCCTCACCTCCGACACTACTGGCCCTTTGGCACAAGGCTCCCTCAGGTGACCCAGGGCAGGCCAGGCTAGGCCCCAACTATGAATCCACCTGGGCAGCCCCACACCCCTAACTCTGCATTGTATGTGTGTGTGTGCACGCTCATGCACGTGTGTGCATATATGTGCACATGTATGTGTTGGAGTAGTGAGGGAAAGCATGAGATGAGTGGCACCCACTCTGAGCAGGATCAGGTTGTTTAGGGGTCAGAAGGTGGGCAGGTCCATCATGTTCATACCTCAGGTCATGGCTGAGTGCTGGGGACCAAGCTCCTCTACCCACCTGTTAATCCTGAGCCCTCATGTATCATCTCGTCCTGTCCCTGGCTGGACGTCTTACAGGTGCTCCTCTGCCTGATCTGGGGAGCAGAACATGTGGTGGGCATCTCCTCCAGGGGCAGAACCTGGGCTCTGATGCTTCATGGCCCAGGACCATGCTCTTTCTCTGCAGAGCACCCCTCTTCATCCCAGAGATGGTGGAAGAGATAGATGATGGGTTCACCCACCCAACCCCGATTCCAAGTGCAGGTGTGCCAGGCCACCAACACTGTTCAAGAGCTTGCACAGAGAGATCTCCACAGCCAGGCCCCTGAAATGACTGGGGTGGCCCCGAACTCAGACTCAAATCTGGGGACTCCCCTGGGGCCCTCCTAGGGCTTGCACACATGGTGTTTCACAAGCCCACGCCCAAAGGAATCTGGACCCCACTCCCCCACCAGCTTCCTGTGCCATCACTGCATTTTGCTAGTTTTGATTGTTTAACTCCCCACGCCAGCTCCACTGTGTTTGCAGACCTTCTCCAGGCCTCACAGACCATCACACTTATCACCGTGGTTCGTACTCAGAAAGGAGAGGATGGGATTATTCATTTCCCTGCTACTTGGCATCTCACAGAACATATCACGGGGGGTGCGGGGGGGCTACCAGGTCAGAAACCATTGCTTCACTTATGTTCATACTACTCCATAATGGAGGCTGTTGGCCACAACGACGCAGCCTTCCAAGGCCATTGGACCAGGACGTGATTCGACTCGGGTACCCTTTCAGCAGTGCTGCCAGGAACATGTCTCCTAACAAACGGTATGAGTTTGCTCAGCTGCCATAACACAGGACTGCATTGGATGGTGTAAATAGTAGACATTTATTTTCTCACAATCCCAGAAGCTGGAAGTTAGAGACTGGGGTGTTAGTGGGGCTGTTTTCTCCTGAGGTGCCATCTCCTTGTCAGTGACCATCTTCTATCTCTGTGTCACATGGACTTCCCTCTGTGCTTCCATATGTCCTCCCCACCCCTTCTGAGAACATCAGTCATATTGAGTTAGGACAGACCCCAGTGAACTCAACCTCAATTACCTCCTTAAAGACCAAAAATCCAAATACAGGCACATTCTGAAGTTCCAGGGTTACAAAGTCATGTAATTTGGGTGTCATAATTCAGCCCACAATATATATTATCCCCAGCTGGAGACAGACGCCCAGGGATGGAACTGCTGGTGAAAGAACATGCATCTGCAAACATTAACTGCTGCAGTCAGATTCCACACAAGAAACTGTAGCACTGACATTGCAAACAGCAGTTTCTGATGGGGGCTGCTTCCTTGCACCCACCCTGGCCCGGGGACTTCTCATTCTTTTAAATTTTTACCAATCTGATGTTAGGTTGTCCAACGCAATCAAAGCACTTAACTTGCAATTGCCTCACAGGTACTTTGAATTATCTGTCAGCTTTTCACCAGCCATGTGAATATGCTCCAAGTCTGGAGCAGATAAATCTCAGGGGGCTAAGAGGGGACATCATCATGCAGCACAAGCTTTGGACAGTTCTCAGTTCTGACCTGCGTGACCTTAAGCAGCCATCTGACATCCATAAGGCTCTGTGTTCTCATCTTTATGATGGGTGCAGAATAGATATGGGGTGGAGCTGGGCCTGGGACCACAGACTCTGCGATGAATGTGCCAGAAGCAGACTGGGAGGTGATCAGGAGGCATCTGGTGTCCTTGGGGAGTGAGGGGAGGGAATTGAGGGAGGCTCTAAGGGTCCTGAGCTGCTTCAGGTGGGAATGCTGGGGTGGGCCAAGGGGCTGAGGTTAAAGTGTTTCAGGGGAGGGTCTGTGGGGTTTACTGAGAGCAGTGTGTTCCCTCTTTTGGTCTCTTCCTCACCGACCTGGAGGTATTAAACACCAATGGAGAATTATCTGGAGGTGGGGGACCTGGGACCTGGGCAGGAGTGACCAGGATGACATCTGGGGAGACAGCCCTGTCCTGAGCCATGAGCTCTCAGCACTTGGCCCTCCTGTCACTTGAACCTGACAGTGCTCTGGGTGCAGGGTTCACCACGCCATCTTAGGGATCCCTTGGTCCACTATAGGGGCTTTGGGCAGTGTAGGGTTTGAGCAGAAGCGACATATGACCCAATTTGATTTCAAAGGCTCATTCTGGCCTTTAAGTACAAAATGTGGGCACAGAGTCCTGATGGGACTATTGTAGTAGCTCCGCTACGAGGTGATGGCAACTTTGCCCAAGCGGCAGCAGTAAGTGAAAAATGGAGAGAAGAGGTTTACTTCTGGCTATACTTTGAAAATAGAACCAACAGGACAGAGATTGGATAGAGTATGAGAGAAAACATGTAATGATGGTTTTTCTTTTTAAAATCCTAAGCTACATATTTTATACATTCCTGTTCATCGGAGTGTGTCATAATTATTTCTTCCCATCTCACACTGCACCATGCTGCTTAAGGGCAGAGGTTATGCTGTATTCATCTCTACACTCTCAGTGCCCACCGCAACACTGAACAAATATTTGCTTAATAAAATGATCAGTAAGTGTGGCAGATGTGAATTCACGTCGGACCCAATACTGCCTCTATCAAATCCCTACTGCTTAGGTTTTTGCTTCAAGCATGAAAGTCCATTTTCTGATGTCTGAGGAGAAGCTGATCGGCCCCCAGCCTGGGAGTTCAGGCTCCACGAGCTGTCTCCCTTGCAGGGTCTCGCGCGGTGTAACTGATAACCACAACCCCGGTGGGTGGGGACTCCAGGCACTCGGGTCCTCCTGCAGGGTCCCGCAGGCTACAGTCTGGGCATCAGCTGTGTTCCAACCCGGAGGCTGGGCTACGGAAGAATCTGCTCCCAAGAGCAATCTCAATGGGCACGTAATTCCCTGCGGTTGCAGGACTGCGGGCCCCAATTTTCCGTGGGCTGCTGGCTGGAGTGGGCCGCGCCCCCAGAGGCCACCTCAGTTCTTTGCTATTGAGCTTCTCCGACAGGCCTGCTTACTTCATCAGGCCCATAGGAGAGTCCTCAGTCTGGATTGATCACGGGAGTGCCATCCTAGCAAGTCACAGACGCAACCTACACTCCAGGGGGGCCTTCTCGGCCTCCTCCAAGAGCGCGCGGCTCCCTTTGACCTCGCCACCGCTCCGTAGGCCGCGCTGGGCACGTCAAGCCCCCTCCGCAGCCTGGGTGAATGCACTGCGTCTTCTGACCCCGCCTCGGCGCTGGCGCCGTTGGGCACCCTGCGCATTTGGTGGCTCCGATGGCGGGTGTCTCCGAAAGGAAGCTGCAGCTCTGTGTGTTACTGGCTTTCGCCTCCGGAGTGCTCGTGGGCTGGCAGGCGAACCGACTGCGGAGGCGCTACCTGAACTGGAGGAAGCGGCGGCAGCAGGAGAAGCTGGCGGCGACGCAGAAAGAGCTAGACCTGGCCTGAGTCCCGTGCGGTAGGCACCTGCTGGCCCCTGCGCTGCCACCCAGTCTCGCCTGCGCGGGGGTCCGGCCTGAGCCCGCTGGCCTCACACCCCACGCGGGCCGAGCCAGGCTCCTCCTGGAGTGTCGGTGAGCAGTCCTTAGTGGCTGTCGCAGGGGACTGGAGGAGGAAGTTCTGTTTTCCCCCAACAGCTTGTATTTTGGTGTCCTAGTTCAGTTCATTGGCGAGTGTTTCCTGGAGATCCCTTACCACGTGCGATGTCGCAGGTTGACAGCGTTCAACTTCAAGATGTAAATACTGGAAGGAAGGAAAGAGAAAAAAAGAACGGACTGTGCAGGTGTTCCTGCCACCATTTCCCCCCTTATCATTCTTTTCAATGATATCCTTGGTAGAGCCATAGTACATCTTTGCATTCCTGTTTTGTAATCTCCAGTTGGAATTCTTAGGTTATTGGCAGCCTGGTAAAGTGGAAGGAGCAATGCCCTGGAAGTCAGGAGCCTTGCATCTAGTCTTGGCTTTTTTAACAGAGCTGTGCAAGTTTTCAGGGTCGCGGTTTTCTTACCTTTAACACCAGCTCTTGTAGTTCATGGTATAACTTCACACTAAGATAGCCTGAAGTTAATGATTATGTATATCTAATTTTTTTCACTCTTTTCTGTTGCCAGCAGCTTGTCGCAGATGGATATAAAGCACTGGACAGAAATCATTTTTCCCTGTACTTTATGAATCAATTTTATTTTTAAATAAAAATGTTTTAAATATCTTAGAACCTTTTTTATTAAAAAGAAAATGGGCAATGAGGAGGAGGTTGGGAAACTCCTGCCATACAGGTCAGGAGATCTAGATTCTCAAAACTGATGTTTTGGGGTTTTAGAGCAGATAATCTTGTTTTTTAAGGAAACTGTGTGAGTTCCTCAGTACATCTGCAGAGCAGGGTTGGCCCGGGACCATTATGAATTATTATGGTCAGTTTTAGGACCTGTTCAGGAAAGAGAGAGCTGTGTGAAAACAACCGAGGTGAGGGTGATGTATATAAGGCCTTTGCACTTCTGAGAGTGACAGCGCACTCCCAGTAGAGTAAAAGTTTTTATTGGAAAACATTTTGTTTGTGTCATTATGTAATATACATGTAAAGGAGAAACCCTCCTGAATAGGGCTTAGTGATAAATACTATCTAAAAATCAGTACATGACCAAGTCCCTGGTTGTTTTTGATTTGCAAGAGGTGTTTTCCAGAACACTGCACTTGTTCATTTCTGTAAAGATTAATTTTGTGTCTTAGCAAATTTAAGAGCATCATATTAACATAAGAAAATGCAGAAAACTTGTTTTCACAGAAAGCTTTATTTTTTTCCCATTTTACTGGGGCCATTATGCTTTGTCATTTCCAACTTTGTGTTCACTCTGTGAATGCAGTACTCCGGGGCTGAAACACTGGTTCTTAGAGCTCTGTCCCTCCCAGGCTAGAAGTGGTTAAAGTATCCTAGTCACCACACCCACTGAGGTTCTTTGAGACAAGGTAGGTTTCCTAGGTACATATGCTCCCCGACTGTTGGTATGTGCCCAGTTAAACCTCTGGATCATGAGCAGTTCTGTCTGTATGGGCCTGTGTCTGTGCTGTGTTACTGGTGGACATGGTCTTTCCAACATTGCTTCCTTTCCTGGTACTTATGTGTGCCTCCCAACACTCATCTCCTTCTTCTGTCTCACCTCAAGATATTTCACCCCTGCCCTCTGGGCATGTGCTGCTTACTCCCTGAGCCCTGTGTGGGTCCTTATGTGGTTTAAAGCCACCTCATGCCACTCTTAATTCTTCCCTGGTTTTCTGCTTCTTGCCTCTTTGCAGTGTGGCTGTGTGTCCCCAGCTCTGTGGTGGGGCACTCCCCTCAACATTTCCTCTGTTTCCCTTTCTCCTCTAGCCCTCTACCCTTTGCCCCACTTAACTGTGTTTTCCCCCTAAAAGTGTTGTCTCATGTGGAGATGTTACTTTTTCCATATATGTTAGCTGAAATTGGCAATGAGGAGGTTGGGAGATGGGTTACAATGCCAGTTACGTACCCTGGAAATGATACTGTTGACTCGTCAAAATACATGTTTCACATGCCACACTCCTGTCATTTCAGTGTTAATGCTGTTCCAGGACTCAAGGAATAAATGCTTTTAACTTTGGGTATGGTACAAAAATGTATAAAATCAAAGTCATCTTTCCACCTGAAGTAAACAAGAGTAATAAATTTTTTGCATCCTTCCTCATTGCTTATGCATACACACATATGTAAGGGAGGGTTTACTTTTACCAGCATAGAGTTAAGCTATATTCATGACCCTGTAACTTTTTCATTTAAAATATGAAAATCCCTATAAATCAGATGTTGAATATTTTTCCTAATTTATTTATAGACATTTAAAATAAATAAGGATTTTCTAAATAATATGTATTTACTGCATTTTTTCTTTTTGCTTACCTCTTACAAGATCGCTTAGGAAATGGCTGCTCTTCTGGCACACTCGTCTGGGTTGGTTTCTGGCAGGTGTTTCTCGTATGAAGTAAGGTGAAGGTAAGTGCTTTAGAGAGGTGGTTCAGCAGTCTCTATAAAGCTGTTGCCTTCATCCAGTGCTGAAGCTTGAAGTCTGCAGAGCAGGTAGTCAGGAAGGGAAGTGGATGTAAACTGGGGACGGTGAGGACAAGCATGAGAACAGACTGGAATTCATGTCAGTCTCCTGCTGCCCCCTATTCTGAAAATGGGGGTCCTCCAGGTAAAGCTGGTGTCCTCTGTCACAGAAGGAAACACATCTGGAACTGGGAACTGAAGAAGGACCCCACATAGAGGACAGGAGCCAGCAGATAAGTGACTACATCAGCCTCCAGAACATTTATACTGTGGCTGCTGCTTCACTTCCACGCTCCAGATCTCGGGCAAAAGGGTTCTTGTGGCCCACGCTAACTGATACTTACGGCCTAAGAAAGTCTTACCATGAGACAGACAGACAGACCATGACAAGATTCGATAAAGTGAGGTAGTAGGTATGCAGGTATTTATGTCACTGTGTATTCTCATCCAAATGCTTGAAATACTTTATGATTTAAATAATAATTTAAGGTGTGAATCCATGTATATTTATTGTAGAAGCTCTGCGAAAATGATGTCAAAATCCATTCCCTACCAAAAAAGTTACTTTTTGAAACAGTTAAAACATTATGTAAATGAATAGTCTTTTCAGTGAATAAATTAACAGGCCTGGTGGAAACAGGGAGGGGGGGAAGATCACTTAGAAGTACTGATTTATTAACCCAATTAAAAATATTTTACCTCACTTAATTACTTTCTCATATGTTACATTTTTAATGGAAATACTGTGTCTGGCTATTTAAGTGAACTTTTAAGTATCATGAGCCATAATGCAGGCAGTACCAACCTTTGTCAAGGATGTGAAGGGAAAGAAACCCACACTGATGGTAGAGAACAAGCTGGTACAGCTTTGGGAAAATAGGCAGTGTTTGCTAAAGCCAGATATGACACATGTGCTGTGGGCCAGCACTGTGCATGTGTGTTCTCACTGTGCACAGATGTAGACAGCACTCCTTATAATAGCCCTAAACTGGAAACCACACACATGTCCAGTAACAGTAGAATGAATGACTTTCTTAGAGTAGATCATGCAATGAAATGTCAAAATGAACAGACCACAAGCAAGCACAGAGATAACAAACAGGTGCATCTCATGGACATGTTGAGTGAAAAGCCGGACAAACTGCCAGGGCACGCCGCTGATGTTTACTTTTGGTATGGGGGCAGGGTTGGGGTAAGTAGGGACTCAGAGTGGAAGACTAGTAGGGTGCTGGTAATGAATGGTCTGTATCCTAATCTGGGTGATGTGTTAGTGTGAAATTCAGTGAGGTGGATTCTTGTCAGTTATACATGAAGGTAAAACCACAAATATTACAGTCTGCGGAATTATATTGTGTGTGACACTGAAAAACATTTATGTTAAGATGGTTTATCATTTGAAAAGTGAGCTCAGATAAGCATTCTTACTCAGTGTGGTGGCAAATCAAGATTCAGTCCCACTTGGGGAAATGTTACTACAATCTCCTTGAGAGCAGGTGTAAGATGGGGACCATAACGATTTGCTCACAGGTGTGCTATAGAACCCAAGGAATCACCCTCCTCGCAGAACTCAGGATGGACAACAGGCAAAACCGCAGTGAAATGAAACTTCAGCGTTGCCCCAAATGGAAATGAACAAAACAACGCCTTTTGAAATGAGTGTGCGACAACCGTGTACCCTATGGAGGCAGTATTGGAGAGCTACCCTTGTGATTAATTTAAGAGTTTAAGATGCTCAAATGGTATCTTAAGGTTAGTGTAGCATACTGGCATCAGAAAACCAATGCCGGTTCTCAGTCCCCCAGCTGGCTTGTCATGGCAGTACTGCGGTATAGTGGGACGTCGCTACTTCTCCTTTGGACTGGCCAGGAAGAGACCACCTGCACAGGGGATCTGAATGCTCGGGGCCTGCGGGGGTTGGGGGAACGTAACGTATGGCCAACCCTCACAGACCCTGACAACCTGCGCGCACGGTGTGGGGCTGTGAAGCAGAGGCGCACTGATGGAGTCACCCGGTGACGTCACCTACTGGGGCCACCGCAGCGGTTTCCCTGGCGACTGGGGCGCATCCTCGCGGAGTCGGAGAAAAGGGCATCTGCGCGACCTCCGGCAGCCTCTGCAGCGCGTGGGTGGGGCGCTGAAGCCGCAGGGACAGTCTGGCTGTCTCGCGGGACCTGCGTGGTGCCGTGGCGGGGCGCTGGCCAGGCGAGACCCGGGCGCCCAAATGCTAGGAGCCGGCCCCGACCCGCGGACCCTCCCAACTGTTAACGCCGCATCCCAGCACCCCGCCAGCCCTGGTTCTGAGCCCTCCTGCTCCCCACCTCACCCCGGGGTCCAGGGACCCCGAGACCGTGACCTTTGGCTGAGCACCCTCCCCGCCCCACCCCTAGCCTCTCGCTTTCTGACCCCAGCACCTGCTTTAACCCTCCTCACCTCCAGACTAGACCTTCTAATTGTCACCATTCCCGTCCCCCTGGCGGCCAGCCCCTGCCCTGCGGCCTTCCTCCTGGGAGCTGTTGCTTCACTTAATCAGCAGAAAACAGAGTCCTCGCGTGTAAGAGGGAAGGACTTGAACTGAAGAAGAAATACAAGCAATTCATATACCTAGGAAAAGTTAACTTCAGAGATAATCTAGTAATTTCAGAGGAAATAATATATCACAGACATTGTAAAAATCGTAACCTTTAGTACCCGGGAGCATGCGATGATACTGGCACCCGTGTACACCCTCCAGAGTTTGTAGCAAACAGTCATGCTTCTAGGCTGGGTGATCCTGTTCCCAGGAAATTACCAGACATGATCACAAAAGGAGCATAGTGGAGGACAGTGTAAGCCATGGTGTGAGGAGTTTGGTCTTTGTCCTAAAGCAGGAAGACTTACTGGGGGATGGGACACAATTTGAGAGTTATGTTTGGGGAGTTGTCTGGCTCTTCTCTGGCGATGGGTTAGAGGGGACCAAAGGGATGTAGTAGACAGTCTGGGAGCCATGCACAGTGTGGTGGTCAGAGGGTGGCAGGTGTCACCTCGAATAAAAAAGCTGAAGCCACTTGCCAAAATTGGCTCCAACTCCAGGGGCTGCTGGGTATTAGATGCTAGCCAGAGTGCTCTGCCTGGCCCTCTCTCTTTCCTCCTGGGTATGGTCATGTGAGGAATAGTGGGCTGACAGAAATAAAGCACCTGGAACAATGCATGGAACATAGTGTGCAATAGGTAAAGTCAACGCATTAGGAAGTGGAGGTAGAGATGAGAGGTGGTGGATTGGATGTGGCAGGTGAGGGACGGTGGACGTCAGTGGTGGCATTCAGTGAGACCGGGAACACTGAAAGCAGAGCAGGTCTGGAGGGGTGGATGGATTTAACCTGCTCATACTGAGCACACTTCCACCTCACAGCACAAGAAGAGTGGCTTCCTTTCTTTCATCCGAACTCAGAGTCAGTGAATGCACTTGGGTTTTGACAGTGACCTTCCCTCACTTCCACCCCGCACAAAACCACTGCCATCAGTGAGCAGTAGGTGTCATCAGTGACCAAGAATATGCGAAGTGCCTTCTTTTCCTTAGATCTGGGTTGACAATTCCTGCTGCACCTATCCCCGTTCTCATTCATCTAAGAGAACATAAAACAGCCTAGAGTTTTATTCTGAATACTATCAAAATGACAAGTTATTTTACATAAAAATAATAGAAGTTAATTTATTAAATTAATTTATGTCAACTTTCCCAATTGAGAAATTATAGAATACTCATGCTACTGACTTAATGTGCTTCTTTAATAAATCTAAGCCTAGTTATAAAGGAAAGGAATTTTAATAAAACTAATTAAGGAGACACTGCTACTAATGATGGCTGAGTAAGCTCCTCTCAGAGCAACTTGCCCAGTCATGACAATTAAATTCTGGAGCACGCTGCTGTGCAAAAAGCAGCTCCCTGAAGGCACTGAAAAGCATCCAAAGCAGGCAAGTACTGGAGGGGTCTGAAATCATTAGTGTGCTGGGCTTTCATTCTCTCTTTATTTCTTCTCTTTTTCATTCCTCTGTTCTTTGTCCTCCCTCCGTTGTGTGTCACTTGAACATTTCCGAACACTCCATTCTAAGTTGCCTGTAATGTTGTAAGTGGCTCTCACTGTGCAGCTTCTTTAGTGGTTGCTTCAGGTATTACACTTCTATAACTTAAAACAGTCCACTAGTATCACCGTTCAAATTTGAGTCATGCATGTATGGAGACCTGGCTTCCCTTTAGTTCTTTTTACCTTCTCTCCTTTATAATCATCTTAAGTATTTCTCTTACATACATTGAGGACCACATCACACAGTATTAAATTTTTGTTTCAACTATCAAGCATAATTTAGAAAAGAGAAAATGTATCGTATCTACCCTTATTTTCACCCTTCCCACTGTTCTTCCTTCCATCTTGATGTTTAGAGATTCCTTCTTTTATCGAGGTCTTCCTGTTTGGAAAACATCCTTTAAAAATCCAGGGGTTCCTAAACCTGGGGTCTCAGACCAGTATCTGTCAGGAACTGGGCTGCACAGCAGGAGGTGAGCAGTGGGCCAGTGAGTGAAGCTTCATCTGTATTTGCAGCCGCTCCCCAGCACTAGCATTACCGCCTCATCACCACCTCAGCTGCACCTCTGCTCATCAGACATTAGATTCTCATGGGTGCACCTGTCTCTTGTGCCAAAAAAAGGCTGGGGACTACTGCTTTAACTGATGTTTTCAGCTAGGCCTGTTGGCTGCAGACTCTTTTAGTTTTTTTTTTATCTGGAGTATCTCATTCCTCTCATTCCTGAAGGGATTTTTTTTTTTCACTAGATGCGGAATTCCGGGTTGGCGATTCCTTCAGCACTTGATGAATATCGTGCTACTTTCTTCTGGCCTCTGGTTTCCGATGAGAAACCAATGTCTTTCAAATTGTCCCATCAGTTAATCTAGCTGGTGTTTCTCTCTCATTGCTTTCCAGATGTTTGTATTTAGTGTTCAGAAGTTTGTATCTCATTTTGGCATGGATTCCTTAGATTTGTCCTGTTTGGGGTTTGTTCACCTTCTTCATTCTGTAGGCTGGCATCTTTTGCCAAATATGTGACATTTTTAGTCATTATTTTCCCTAACACTTTTGGCTCAAAACTCTTCTCTTGCTTTGGAGCTCTGAATAAATAAGATGCAGTTGCACATTGGCCAGCAGGTGATAATCAGGAGTTTGCCCTCCAGGAGTCCAGGCTGAGAATGTGCGTTATTTTCGGAAGAATTCAAATACATTTGTACATATTAAGTAGAGGGAATGGGAGTTTTTTTAATGTGAAAAATCACGTGGTAGCAGGCCTTAGAGGACAGTGAATTGAATTTGACCTAATATGACATGTTTGGTATAATTTTTAATTATGCTTAAAGCTTAGTTTTAGAAGTGCTATACTAAAATATTTTTATCGATAATAAAAATGTTTATGTTATTTGTTCTTTTGGAAAATGTCCGTTTTAGCCATGACTTTACAGAATTTGCAGTCTTCTTTACAGTTCTTGCTCCTTTTGTGTTTCACTGTTTTGTGTATACTGTAGGACTAACTCCTCGCAGTAGCATTTTATGAGATTAAATTGTAGGAGACTATACCTTAGGTGTCTAGAGAGCTTGGAGAAGACTGAGCTGTGTGTCTGAGCTCTCAGCACTGTCTTTCCTGAGCGCAGGGTAATGGACTATTCATGAAATGCTCTCATGGGTCACGTTTCCTAACAGATCCTTTGCACCAAAAATTTCACTTACATTTCTGGTAGATACATCTCAGATATAAAGTATTTCACTTAATATAGTTTATTACTAGCACATCTGAGTCTGAATTCATTTTATTAGTTCCATCCTTGTTTTATAAATAAGTACCATGCCACTTTTTTTGTTAGTCATTTTAAAAGTTACACATGTGCTTGATGTTAAAAGAAAAAGAAATGATGGGATCGCACAAAGTAAGTAATAAAAGACCCCTCCCTTTTCTGTCCATATGTGCCACCACTGTTAACAGTTCAAGGGATGGAGGTGGTGACATTTCAGGGAGTTTCTGCATAATTTCAAACAGGAAAAATCTCATAGAAAGTTCTGAGCAATGTTCACACAGTCAGAGCCATATGCAACCTAAAAAGCCCCAAGCGTGGACCTTTTCTCCCAAGTGAGTCATCTGCTGAGTGAATGGAATGAACATGATCTTTTTTCTGTTAAGTGTTGTGCAATTAATGTCTGAGGTGAGGCTGTCAAAGTGTATTTTTGAAATAACATTATGTTTAGTACAGGATTTATGGGGTCATATTTGAATCTTTAAATTATTTAATGTTCTTTGAGGACTTTGATAAAAATTACTCATGTTTCTGACTCACCAGAGGTATAATTCCTATGAATCACCCCATTCAAAGGATTTCAGCGTTCAATTCAAGATAACATTTAGGGAGTGTTTTTTTCAAAAAGGAAATCTCTGTGTTAGTGAGAGCTGTACTTTCTTCAGATAAGATCAAGGGTGATGCCTAGGGGACTGGTACATCTCACTCAGGAACTCCCGCGACTGGAAAAAAGGGCTGGGTGTCACTGGGTGACTCCAAACCACTGAGTTGGTGCTACTTAAGGGCCACGAGACAAAAAGGTCTGTGTCTTTGTGATAAAATTAGTTCTCTGTAGTTTATTTTACTTTATTATTTTTCTCCTTCCAAGCTTTAATTGCTTTAGTTCTTCCCTCCCACACTAGCACTCATGCATCACTGCACCCTAAGAACCTCCATTAACTTCCTCTTATGGAATCAAAAGATCTTAAAGCGAGACAGAGTTGAGTGAGAGGGCACCAGCTGTGGAGGCAGCTGGCCACCATGCTCGTGGGCTGCGTGTCCCTGTGCGTGTCTAGAGCATAGCTCCTGAAGGTCCCGTGTGGTCTTCTAAACACCCTAACGCTTATATTTTGGCACGGCACTTCACAATTCTAATATGGCGCCTCTGTGCATATGAAGTATGAAGGGCAGAATTCTCTAATATTTTCTCCAATATAAGGATGAACTGTTTGGAAAGATGCCTAATAAGTGTATGTTACTTTGTTGAATGAAATTAAGCATCTGTTAGGTACCAGGCATTCTTCCCAGGTATTGTAGGAACCTATACGCTACTAGAGAAGCAACCTACAGATATATAATAACAATATTTCTATTCCTGGAACTCAACCCATGTGCATTATCTCGTGTCATCCTCATGTAGCCCACTGGGGTGGACACCATCACTATCACAAAGGCAGAATGTAAAGGTTACAGTGCTCCAGGTGGAAGCACAGGGGAGCGGGAGATTAACTATAG
Organism: Macroglossus sobrinus; assembly: GCA_004027375.1. Classification (NCBI taxonomy): domain Eukaryota; kingdom Metazoa; phylum Chordata; class Mammalia; order Chiroptera; family Pteropodidae; genus Macroglossus; species Macroglossus sobrinus. Next base: position 134,754 of record PVKZ01002877.1, on the reverse strand, counting down.
GATCGGGAAGGTTTTGTAGAAGAGAAACTAGACCTGGAAGGATGGGTGGGGCTTTCTAGTCAGGAAGGGGGATGCATTGTGGTGGGAGAGAGACCAGGAGGAGCAAAATGGGAGGGCAGGTGGTCATCCCAAAGGCGCATCTCAGAGAGTTGACCAGTGTGTACCAAGAGTTTTTTGCTTTTAGTTCTGTTTACAAAGAACAATGGTTAATATAAATACCTTATTTTATATGCGAATGATGTTTGTCTACCTCTGGAGACCTAGGAACACCACTTGTTTCACAATAGCCTCACCTCTAAGCAAAGGGTAAGTGAAGGCAAAGGTATTTCCCTTCAACACAAACTTAAACTTTTATTTCAAATCATTGGTGGGGATGAGTTCAATCCTCCTGCTTTTTGTTTCCTTTAAAAGACCTTTAATGCAAAGGCATAAACCAGTTACGATGAATGGAGCTGGAATCTCCCTTTTGGTTTTAATTTTTGATAGCTTTAGTTTTCTGATAGTTCTGGTTACTGACAACTTGCCGTACTTGCTTGATGGTGATTGTTTTCCCACATCCAATTCTTCATCTCCAGATCTTGGGATAGTATTTGAACTTTGAATTTCTTATATTCACAATGTATGTCAGTTGAAAGATAAAGCTTTCTAATGTATCAGTTAAAAGAGAACTGTGTTGTAGTTTTTTTAAACCTGTATTTACAGGTAAAATAATTGAGATTTTTACATGTAATAGAATTTTAATCCTTGAGGAATGAAAATGGCAGTGATTCCAATTTATATATAGTGCTGCTTTTTTCAGTAGCATTTAAAATTAGAGTGTAGAAGATGTTCAACATCACTAATCATCAGAGAAATGCAAATTAAAACCACAGTGAGATGCCACTTCACACCTTTCAGAATGGCGATCATCAAAAAGACAGACAAGAAATAACGTGTAGGCAAGGATGTGGAGAAAAGGGAACCCTTGTGCACTGTTGATGGGAATGTAAAATGGTACAGCCACCATGGAAAACAGTATGGCAAGTCTGCAAAAAATTAAAAAGAGAACTGCCATATGACCTAGCAATCCCACTTCTGGGTATATATCTGAAGAAAACAAAACCACCAACTCCAAAAGACATGTGCATCCTCATGTTCACTGCAGCACTATTTACAATAGCCAAGATATGGAAGCAACCTGTGTGTCCATCAATAGACAACTAGATAAAGATGAAGTGGTACATATATACAATGTAATATTACTTGGCCACAAAAAAAGAATGAAACCTTGCCATTTGTGACAACATAGATGGACCTTGAGGGTATTATGCCAAGTGAAATAAGTCAAACAGAGAAAGACAAATACCATATGATTTTACTCATATGTGGAATCTAAAAAAACAAAAAAACAAAAAAAAAAACAGCTCATAGATACAAAAGATTGGTGGTTGCTGAGGTGGGGGAATAGGAGAAATTATTAAGTGACACCAGAAAAGCTTACTATTATTTAGTGATCTATGACCAAAAAAACCCCCACAAAAACAAACAAACAAACACAAAACAAAAAAAACCTTTTTCAAAGAAGAAAAACAACCTCAAGTTGGATGTAAGCTGCAGAGACACTGAAACTAAACAGTGGCAACAAAGCTGTATGTCAGATCCTAAAGCTTATCTGCCAGTTGAGATACAACTTACACCTAGAGCAAGTACACCACAGCTCAACTATAACAACTATTACCTGTAATCCCAAATATAGCCAAGATCTTAGAAGCTGAAACAAACAATCTACCTACCCCCATTAAAAGGGTTCCCCGAGGCCCTACTTAGAAGTTTCCATCTGTAACTCTACTGTTAGATTAAATGGTCAGATGTGCCCGCATAGCTGAAAAGGAACCTGAAGAGATAGCAATGTTTAACTGGGCTTGTTGCCCTTCTATTCCTGTGGGGGTGGGGAGAGAAAGCTGCTCATAGTAATAGAAAGGGGGAAAATTGGAGGCAGGAAAAAAAAAAACTAAAAATAAATCAGTAGAAATGTATTTGCTTACATGTATAGCTGGAGTGACCTCGAGTGCTTTTAAAGAAAGAAAATATGGGGAGGATGGGACTTTTCAGGAAGTTCTAGGAGATGGGGGATGGCGTTGTGACCTGGTTTTCCTCTGTCCTATAGGCAGAGCACACTTAACCCTATGAATGTGGGTTCTAATTAAGGGAACTGGCACAGCAGTGTTTTTTTTAAAGGGCATACCAAAAATTTGGATTAACGTAATGTCATATGAACTGTTGAACCGGTGGCCATGGGCCTGTGACCTTGACTCAACAGCCCCATATTCTAATAGCTCAAAAGGCTTAGTGCATATACTTGGCCTCACGGTGACCCAGAGAGCCCAGTTCTTACATCAGGGGGTGTTACACTGTCCCTTGTAGGTAGGGAGGGCAGGAAAGGAGCAGGTCCCCCGAGGAAACCTTAGTGGCCCCTGACAGTTGCCAGTAAGGTAAAGTTCTGAGCAGAAAAACCTTTAAAGGACTTAACCTGCCTGTTCCATCTGCCTGTGAGATGGGCTTTGTGGTTTCGTGTGCTGTCGATGTGATTTGATATCATCACACCACATATTTATGTCACTCAACAGACATCAGCCACCGCTTCCCCCTCATTAGGTCTAGGGCTTTTCAAGAACAATTTAGCACAGTGAGATTTGCACTTGACCATGTGGCTGACCTCCAAGTACAAAGAGAGTCCACTGTGTTTCACTTTATTTTCTTGTGAGAGATTTTTTTAGTTCTCAGGGCGAATACAAATCTTGTTTCTTTAAAAAGACCCAGTGTATGCTTATAAATTTGACTACCTCAGATATTAAGTTTCATCTACTTTTTTTTTACTTTCCCTAGTCACCCAGGGAAAGGAGAACTGAGTGTGACTGCATGTTTTTTAAGCTTTTGATACCTGTGGAATTCCTATTCCAACAAAGTAGGCTGGCTGTATTTTCCTTCCAAGTGGGTCATTTTGTAGAAATTGCGAAGTCTGGGCATTTTGTTTTCCTGCTTAGTTCTCTAGTCTGGAAAAATAGCTCTGACTTCACTTTAGGAAAGATTAAGTAGACACACCTCTCCTTCCCACAAAGCACAGCTAAAAATCCTGAACGTTATTAACCCCCCCACACACACACACATATACACACTCACAAATCTTAAGTAGCCTAGGCTTCTACATCCACGGGTATGGGAGTTGATAATAAAGCACCACTCTCCCCTCCACTGGGTGATGGCAGGGGACCAGTGATGTCAGGAATTTCCCTCTGTCCTATGGTAAGGAGGTTGTGTCCACTCTGTGGTGCCAGTAGAAGTGGAGGGGAAACGTCTGAAACAAGGAGACTTTATTTACTGAGCTGACACCTCACAGAAGAGTCAACAAGTTCTCCAGGAGAGGCACAGCCATATGAGCATTTATGAAGAAAGCCGCTCTGAATGTGTACGTATGAGTTTTTCACATGTGGACGTCTGTCTTCATTTCTCATGGATATAGACACCTAGGAATTGGGTTGCTGGGGCATCTGGTGTTTGTTCACTTTATAAACACTGCCAAACTGCCTTCCAAAGTGCGTATACCATTTTGCTGTCTGACCAGCGATGTGTGAGCGTCCCATTTAACCCTCTTCCTGATAATGCTGAGTGTTACCAGTGTTTTCTGTTTGGGCCATTTTAACAAGTTAGTAGTGGTATCTCATGGTTTTTGATTTGCACAGGGCTATCCGTTTCTAACTCAGAAACTCTTGGACAAGTCATTGAACCATCTCTCTCAAGGTCCCATCCTTTACTTTAACACAGCATAAATACCAATGCCATAAGCCATAATGACGTTTAATGGGGGAAAAAAACATGTAAAACACCTAGCCAGTATTTATAATGCATGGCACACAGTAAAGCACAGTAAGAATGAGCTGTAATTATTAATTACTGTTATGGTTATATGGTTATATGTATCGATAAATGCAAATACAATGCTAGGTAGTGGGTGCTATAGGTCATAAAATTTGTCCAAATGAAGACACACTCCGTAGCTGGTAAGATCGGGGGCGTTTGAAATAGCCTTTGAAGTATTGGAGAGACATGTCATGTGGAGAAGTGACAATGTGGAAGAAAGGGCCTACCCACAGAGGGCACAGTGGACAGGGGCAGGGAGGACATGGCATTGGGACAAGACCGATGCAGCTGGGCCCTCTCACCACAGCTTGCACGTCGTTGCAATTATCAAGAAGTGGGTGACAAATGAAAACTCAGCCTACCCCCAGGATGGGTGCTTTTCTCATTCTGATCTCAATGTTAGTCTAAATGCCCCCTGTTCTCACCTCGATACTGGTGCATGTTCTGTGATCATAGCATCGACAGGTAGCTCCTCCTGTAGCTCTCCATACTGTGTGCTTGGGCATCACTCATCTCTTGGCCGCTTCCCCTTGGATGTTCATAGAGCCCGTACACGCCCTCTTTTGGCAAACCTTTCCTTGGAAAATTGTTATATTTCAGGATTGAAAAACAAGAAGCACAGTAGCAGTCTTTGTAGCAGAAAAGCCAACATCCTGTTTGGTCTCATTTCTCATCCTTCTTCACCCCCAGTCCCCACCAGCACCCAGACCTCTCCAGGGCAAGCGTGTCTGTCAGCGCAGCTCCTAATGGTGTTTCCTTGGCCCAAAGTGGTGATGCAGAGGCCAGGTGGGCAGACTTTCTTCCATGGCAGGGAACCATCTACATGCTGGGCTTGGCTTTTCAAAAGGGCTCCTGAGTCCTTGTCCCCAAGGCCTAGGAACGGGGGCATGTGTTTGATTACAGTACACAGCAGGCCTGAAAATGTCTGTGAAGTGAGTTCAAGGTAGAGGTCTCCTGCCTGTGTAACCGTGTCCCTCTTGGGCTCTGCTCAGCCTCCTGCTGTTTCCAGTCTCCCCCAGCACCTCTCCTAGAACCCACGCCAAGACATGGGCGCTGTCCTAAATGCGGACACTCCATTTCATGTGGTTGGAAACACACACTCTGGTTGTAGCCAGTGGCGGGGGCGGAGGGGCACCCTGCTGGCAGGCCCCAAGCTTAGGCTGGCTGTCAAAGTCACCAGGCCACAGGCTGTGCTGTGGAGCTATGCAGCGCCATCTAGGTGAAAGGCCGGGCAGCAGCGCAGGTGCTTTGGAACCTAGCGCTCCAGGCTGTGAGCTCTGGAGGCGGGCACTAAGGCAGCACGGATCATCTCAGCATCCTTTCCCATGACCCACCACCTCAGTGGATGGAGAAGGCAGCAGATGATGGTACCACCCGCCTCCTCCCGTCCTTCAGAAGGACCCCTCCTCTGTCCCAGCCTCTCTTGCTTATGAACTTCACATTGGCTCAGTCCAACCACTCTGCCTGAGGGAGAAAGGCCAGAGGCTCTTTGCATTGAGCAGGGGGACATACAGCAGTGGTGCCGCAGGTGGGAAGGGAGTTGAGTCGCATCAGGGCCCGTTTTCTCCCAGGTCCTTGCTGGTGGCCTCCCGCTGCCCTCTCTCCCACTGCAGGCGACAATGCTGGAAACCCTGTGAAGATGCAGTGGGGTCGCTGTTCGTTTATCTTCTTTACCAAGGAGATAGGGTCCTGCCAAGTCTCATCTTGTAGAGATAGTGGGATCACGGTGACCCTCTTGATTTGAAATGGGAGTGGCTGCCAGTAGCCCCTTCAGTGTCACCACACCTTCCTCTCTCCTTTGGAGCTCTTTCCCAAAGGGCTTTCAGGTGATTGGATTTGTTCCAAGGTTCCTGATGAGGAAAAACCCTAAGTTTACACTTGGACCCTGGGTATCAGGGACATGTCTGCAGTGTCAGGCTGTGTGTGAATCCACTATGGATAGTTCACTGTCGGTGGCCTTTTTTATGCGTTCCACTTCTTTTCTCCGTTACTTCCATTGTAGTGTTGCTAAAAATAAACGAGGCAATAGTGTTACTGGTCTGGCCCCCCTACCACCTGTGGTGCACAGCTGCCAGCAGAGTTTGTTGGTTTCTGAGGTAGAAAGTGTATCAGAGTTTCCTAGTCACCTTGGGTTTGGGAAGTCCAAGGTTGTCTTCGAGAGAACACTACTGAAGAGAAGCGGCATGGCCTCTGTTGCGGGTATGCGCTGGGAGGAAGGGTACCTGCACTGTGGGAGGAGCAAGCTGGAGGCCCTGCCAGCCAGAAAGTGTGGGTTTGTGAGAAGAGGAAAGGGAGAAATGGAAGGAGAGAAGGCCCCACCCTCCTCCAGCGAACTCAATGGCTGTTCTTTAGCATGAGGCAGGAATTCTGGCAGCAGCTGAAACAGTGCGCACTGGTCCAACGACCAGAGGGTCACCAGAAGGCTGGAAAGAGAACAGCCCTTGGGGATCACAGCAAGCACGCTGGGAAGACACCGAGCCCCCTGCAGCCAGTCTTGGAAATCTGAGTCAGATACGTGCAAAATCGGGACTTTGAAAAGAGATGGTTTATAACTTAGTATAACAAATACATGCTATATGCATGTAAAGTGTGATAAGACAACCTGTCCTGCATTTTGGGAAGTTTCTAGAAGTGCAGGGGTTAGGGAGAAGTCAAGGATGCGATTCAAATCCCATGAAACTAGTTACCCCTAGAGCCCTGCTCCTAGGTCATCGCAGGGGACCCACTCTTACTGGCTCTTACTGTGGTGTCAGCAGGCTGGGAGCCTCTCACCTGTGTGATTCATTGTTTTCCTTCCAAAATCCTCATTTTAGAAATGGGTTAACTTACAAAAGTTAAGGTCTCTTTCTAAACTTTTGGTGGGTTTTCTTAGCCCAAAGACATACTCTTTTTTTGATAGAGGACATTGTTTGCAGGTTTCTGAGGTTTTCTATATGGTCTTTCCCCATGCTTAGTGACAAAGTTCATGCAGTTCTAAAAATAACATTTAGAAATGTATATTTGGAATGATGCAAGATTTTTTTTTCTAAGGTTGACTCTTGCGCATAACATATTTCCAGTAAGTACTTCTGTGTGTCATGTGTCAAGATTTTAAAACAGTCCCTTGTCGTGTTTCTGAATTATTATTTTGAAATTTCAATATTGAATCTTTGCTTCTATTTTCTCATTCTTAAGTGTTTTCTTCTTTTTGACGCTATCGTAAGTGGAATTGTCTTCATTTCTTTTCAAATTGTTTATTGTTAGTGTATAGAAACATGACTGATTTTTGTATGTCAATTTTATATCCTAAAATTTTGTTGAAGTTGTTTATTCATTCTAGGATTTTCTATGTATAATATCATGTTGTCTACAGAAAGATGATTTCATTTCTTCCTTCCAACGTGGCTGCCTCTCATTCCTTTTTCTTGCCTGATTGCTCTAGCTAGGACTTCCAGTGAGATGTTGAATAAGAATGGTAAAAGCAGGCATCCTTTTCTTGGTTCAGACCTTAGATAAAAAGCTCTCAATCTTTCACCATTAAATAAGAATATAAGCTGTGGGATTTTCATACATGACCTTTACTGTGTTGAGATATTTTCCTTCTATTTCTAATTCGTTGACTGTTTGTATTATGAAAAAGTGTTGAATTTTGTCAAGTGCTTTTTTGGCATCAATTAAGAAAACCATGTGGATTTTTCTCCTTTGTTCTGTTAATGTGGTGTATTACATTGATTGAATTTTTATGTTGACCCATTTGTGCATTCCAGGAATAAATCCTTCTCGGTCATAGTGTATAAACCTTTTAATATGCTGTGAATTCAGTTTGTATTCTGTTAAAGAGTTTTACATCATTGTTCATAAGGGATACTGGTCTGTAGTTTCCTTCCCTTGTCGTGTCTTTGTCTGGCTTTGGTATCAGGGTAATGCTGGCCTCATAGAATGAGTTGGGAAGTGTTGCCTCCTACTTTTTTGGAAAAACATTGAGAATTAGTTTTTCTCTAAATGTTTAGAAGAATTCACCAGTGAAGCTATTGGGTACAAGACTTTTCTTTGTCAGTAGATTTTTGATTACTAATTCGATCTCCTTACTAGAAGTAGGTCTATTCAGATTTTCTATTAATTTGTGATTTAGTTTTCATAGGTTTTGTGTTTCTAGAAATTTGTCCTTTTTATCTAGATTATCCATTTTGTTACTTAAATTTTTCATAGTACTCTCTTATCCTTTTTATTTCTGTAGAATTAGAAGTGATATTCTCATTTTCAGTTCCAATTTTAATAATTTGAGGCTTTTCTTTTTTTTTTTTTCTTAGTCCACCTAGCTAAAGGTTTGGTGATCTTTTTGAAGAACCACTTTTGTTTCATTGATTATCTCTACTGTTTTTCTAGTCTCTATTTCTAGTCTCTTCTCTGATTATTATTTCCTTCCTTTTGCTGGATTTGGGTTTAGTATGTTTCTCTTTTTTAGGCTGCTGATTTGAGATCTTTTTTATTTTTCAGTGTAAACATATGTATGTAGCTATACATATCCCCCTTAGCACTGCTTTCAGTGTGTCTCCTAAGTTTGGGTACTATGTGTTTTCTTTTTCATTTACATATAAGTATTTTCTAATTTTCCTTGTGATTTCTTTTTTGATCCATTGGTTGTTTAAGAATGTGGTGTTTAATCTCCACATATTTGTAAATTTTTTAATTTTCCTTCTGCTGTAGATTTCCACTTTTATTCCACTGTGGGGGGCAGGGAAAGATACTTGGTATGATTTCAGTCTTTTAAATCTATTAAGACTTATTTTGAGGTCTAACATACCATCTGTCCCAGAGAATGTTCATGTACATTTGAGAAAAATGTATATCCTGCTGTCATTGGTCAGTATCTTGGATATGTCCATTGGCTACAGTTGGTCCGCAGCATTGTTCAAGTCCTCCATAGCCTTATTAATCTTCTGCCTGCTGTGCTGTCCCTTATTTAAAGTGGGGTATTGAAGTATCCTACTATTATTGTAGACCTGTCTATTTCTCTCTTCAGTTGGTCAGTGTTTGCTTCACATATTTCTGAGTTCTAATGTTTGGTGCATGTATATTTATAATTTGTACACCTTCTTGGTGAATTGACCTTTTTTTTATTATGCAGTATAATTACATAATAAATTTTATGTCCCTTGCAACACATTTTTTGGCTTAAAGACTATTTTTTCTGATATTATTATTATTAGCCATTCCTGCTCTCTTTTGCTAACTGTTTGCATGGAATATCTTTGTCCATGATTTTACTTTCAACCTATAAGTGTCCTTATATCTAAAGTGAATCTCTTGTTCTGCCCTCTATGGCTTTTGATTTGGATGTTTAATCCAATTACATTTAAAGTAATTACTGATAGGGAAGGATTTACTATTGCCGTTTTGTTATTCATTTTCTGTGTCTCATAGACTTTTTTTTTTATCCCTCCCTTACTGCCTTCCTTTGTGTTTGATTTTTTGAGGTGACATATTTATTCCCTTTTCATTTCCATTGTGTATATTGTATAGATTTTTTTCTTTGTGGTTATTATAGTGATTATGTACCACATCCTAAAGTTATAACAATCTATTTTAAACTGATACTAACGTAATTTAAGTACTGAAATTTATTTTCTGTTTTTGAGCCCTTACTGTGTGCTGGGCATTGCAATAAACACTTCACACACACTTCATTTTAATCCTCTGAGTAATCTTATAAAATGCGGTATTACTATTTGCATTCTACAAACAAGAAAATCAAAACACAAGGAGAATAATTAAGTAACCCAAAGTCACATAGATAGGAAGCAGCAAAGTCAGAATTTAGTCCAAGTCTGCCACATCCTCCCGTGTTTCACCCAGCACCATGAATGGCCTGAACTCACATTTCCTCTGCATTCATCACATTAGGTGGGGTAGCCACATGGCTTTATTAAAACTCGCAGCTGACAAGTCCCTTTCTTTCCAAAACACATAATTGATGACTTTCCCATTTTTCATTTAACATTTAATGTGGGTTTATACACTAAAATGAAAGCACAGAAATGGCAATACAGAGTCGAGACTTGAAAGTAAAATATAAGTTATACAAAGTTGAACTGAGAGTGGGAATTTTCCTTATAATTGTCACAACTTTTCCAATAATGAAACAAACCTGGATCTGTTCATTAAAGTAATAAACATGCATTTAAAGAACATTTAGGCCTATGGCCATGCTACCCTGAAGAAGCTCAATCCTGTCTGATCTTGGAAGCTAAGCAGGGTTGGATCTGGTTAGTACTTGGATGGGAGACCACCTAGGAAGACCATGTGCTATAGGAATAAAAAAAAAATTAATTAGGGATTGTAAACTGACAAGTTTCGTGCAATCTGTGAGATCAACTAAGCATTGCCTCACCTAAAAAAATAAAAATAAAAGTAAAATAAAAAACGTTGTAGGTTGGATTGTAGGGGATTGTTTAATGAATACATTTTTTTCTTATTTACTAGACTACTATCAGTCATTGTGCAAGCTTGCACTCCATTCATTGGTTGGTGTTTTATCACCCACTTCTCAGAGGTGCGCTCCTGAAAGACTGGGCAGGCACGCCAAGTGCTGGTGCTGAGTCTGCACTTTCCTCATGTACAGTAATGCCCCAAGCTGCGAGTACGTATAACCAATGCCAGCCTATATCTTCTGCTTCTGAAGGTGACATTTGAAATAAAAATTTCAAATATCATCAAAGTCGATAAATTATTCTAGATGCAAAGCTCTGTGCTCAGTGAGTATCCTGCATGTGCTCAGCATGTATTTAATTCTTCACGATATATATATTTTTGCATTTTAAATTCTAGAGATTTGAGATCCTAAAACTCAGAAATAATCACATTTTCTCTTAATGTCTCTGAATAATCTTTTTTTATGGAGCATTTGGCATGCCCATCATCATTTTATTCCTATAAAACTGAAATCCCCAAGATCACTGGTTCTAAATGCATGGAGTATAAATATCAGCAGGTTAATTGAAATTGATGAATCCAAGTAAGAGTTATTCAGGAGTCTGTGTATTGTTTTTATTCTTGCAACGTTTTTTTTTTTTAAGTTTGAATTTTTTCAAATAAAATGTTAAAAATAATTTTTAAAAATTAATGAGTTATCACACATGATTGAACTTGCAAAGAGGAATACATGTATTATAAGAATTGCCTCCAAAAAAAACCCACTTTGACTTTATTGGACATTCTTTGAATTCAATAAATCAGTAAGTAGGTATGTACCGAGTGCCTACTATATGCCAGGCATCAAGAGACAGGCCTAGTCACCCTGACCTCGTGGAGCAACAGACTTGACACTGAGTTGCCACCTCTTAGGACCCTGCAGTCTTGTCTGAAGGGACATAAAACCATGTTCCTCCTGTTGGGTGAAGGTCATTTTTCTGCAGAATCTTTAATTCCTGAGTTCCATCCTTTTTTAAAATCCTTTAACTCATTCTTACAGTAAGCCAGAGCTGGGGTATTTTGAATGAAGGAAGCTCTCGCTGGTGACTCCCTTTCCGTGACTGAGGGAGGGAGCTCTCTCAGGTGCTCCCCCACAGACTGTCTTGTGTGCTGGTGTGACTGTGTTGCAGTTAATGAGTGTGTGCATCTTTATAGTCTGACACGTGAGAAGGACATGAGGACGTGAGAGGGGACAGTTTCAGTAACACTCAGGCCAAAAAGAGGGGCACCAGCCAGCCTAAATGAAGGGCACAGTTCACAGAGGCCAGGGCAGCTCTGCCATTAAGGCTCCACGTCCCTTCTTCAGGCAGCGGAATCTTTCTTTTTAAACAATGAAACCTCTTTGGCTTTTTAAATGCCACTTTTTAGCTTCCAAAACAGGAAGAGGTTGTCAAGAAGCCAAACAAACCCTGGAAATGAGTCCTGGGGGATGCGTCAAGGGGCGTGGCTTGGCAACAGGCCAAGTTAATCATGCTGGTTCTGCTGTACCCACAGCTGGGTTCCTACATACACAGAGCCTCCTGTAAGGCCAGGGGCCCCCACATCAGAGCCACTGGGAGGGCAGGATTCTAAACCACCAACATAAAGCCCACTCCCCTCCTCCTCTCGGCCTCATAACTGGTAGAGGAGTGTCAGGTCCACCAGGTCTGCTGGAGGTGATAAACATTGCCATCCCATCACCTGGGTGCTCAGCGGAATGGCAAGGGGACGGGTGAGCACCAGAGAGCAGGTATAGTCTATCCTGGGCAGTTTCATGCTCTAAGGTGTAAGTGAGGTGGGACAACGCACCGGGACTGGTGGAGATACACTTCATGCACATGTAGAGCCAGCTGGGCCCACCGGCCAAGGAGCACCTGGCAGGCAGACCCATCGTGTGACAAGGTAGAAGCTGGTGGTCACTTGCCAGCCATGGGCTTCATCAGTTTGCAGCTCCGTGGTGATCCTGTGCCCTGGACCACTTGGCTTCCTCTGCTGTGAAGTGTCTAGTGGGCCAGCCTTTTGGGGGCAGGAGGTAACCGTAGCTGGCTGTCACCTCACTGCTTTGTGTCCTGTTTCCTCAAAACAGACTCAGAGACAACCCTCACTTCCCAAAGGCACTGAGCATTTCAGCTTCACAGTTGTCCCCTGGTCATCTTCTGGTCACCATGCAGTCACTGAGCACCTTCCATGCTCTGAGCACAGCATCAGGCTGGAGGACACAGAGGAGCAGCCCTGACGATTCTGTGCTGACTCACGTGTGCGAGGCAGATGGTCCCCCACAAAGAAGGGTGCGAACTGCTCAGAGGCTGTCACTGTGTCCTTTAACTGCCACTGTTCTATTTCAACCCAGTGATGATGTGGCCTGGGGTGGTAATAGCCCTGGGAAGCACAAAGTGAGTGGACATGTGGCCCTCCCTTCCTGCCCATTCTCCACACTGCATTAGCTGATGCTGGGGACCTACTAGCCCAGATTAGTTTGGGGAGTGTCCCTTATCATCTGCACTCCCCATGTTCACCATCTGAACTTGGAACTCGTGAACAAGATGGCCTGGACCCCTCAATGCCCAGCCTTGCTGTATGAACAGGGTGTTTGAGTGCAGTAATCAGTAGACTTGGCAAGGTGGGGGGTGGAGGGTTGGCTGGGTGGAACCGTGAGGGCGAGTACAGGGCTGAGCATCTCAGTGGGCAGATGGGGCCACAGGCTCTGTGACTCCATGGTGACTGACATGCTGTAAAACAGGAATCATAACAGAGGACAGCTCAGTCTCAGGACTTCGGTCGTGTGTGTATCGTGTAGTCCATCCCCCGGGCTCTGGGGACAGGCTGGACCTTCACCTGCTCATTTGTGTCTGGCTTTGCCAGCAAAGATAAGTTTGCAGAACTTTGTCCTTTCGAGGAGGCCACCCTGGGAGAAAGTAGAAAGGCTACCAGCTTTCTGAGCGCGTCTGGTCGATGCCTTCCGATTACCCTACCCATGGAGTCTTCCCTCATTCTTGGCAGCTGTGTGTGCTGGGGGTCAGCACTGAGTGAGGTTAAGAATGAAGCCAACTGCAGTGACAGTGACAAGCCCAGCTGATAAACACAGAGGATCTAAGTCCCTGGTGGCACTGTTTTAGTCACTGGTTCAAGTCCCACCTGAAGCCAGCACTCCTCTAAAGCTTGCACTTCCCTGAGGTAGCAAATCTCTGGGTGGCGGATGCTAGGGTGGCCTTCTGCGCCTTGCATGGGAGCCCCTCATAGACACAGCTGCCCGTCCTTTCCTCAAGTCTCTTGGGCTGTCCCTGGCCTGTCTCCTGTTTGTCAGGTGACCCTTGAATCTTTTCTGAAAAAATATGTAAAGCAATTTATGGTGGAGAGAGAGTATGAAGAGGAGGAGTCAAAAAAGAGGTAAGCAGTTGCCCCGAAGCCTTTATGGCTGAGAGGGTAGATTCAGTTGTACGAGGACACATGTTGAGCGCCTGCTGTGTACTGAGCAGTGTTCAACAAGAGCCACGTCACTGCCCTCCTGAGGCCCACATCCTGGGGAGGGGCAGGGGCAGGTGAATCAGTGAATAAAGTTGCAAAGTGACAGCACTACGCAGAGAATCGAAACAGGCTGGTGTCGTTGAGGTTCTGGACGCCCTGGACAGAAGGCATGGGGCAGCTCTCTGAGGACTCTAAAGAGCAGGAAGGTTTGGGAAGAAAACCAGATTTCAAAATATGGCCAGACTAGTGGCATTTTCCATCTTCTTTCCTGCAGTGTCCCAGAACCCAGGTGCAGAGATGGTGTGGAACCAGACCTGTGCTGGGAGACAGACCAGACTGTCTTTGGGACACGCCGTGGGCTGCGGGGCTGAACAACGAGAGAGGGGCCCGAAGCTGGAGCGCAGAAAACCCCGTCTATCTGTGTGTTTTCCATCTGTCTGGCCTAGCCCCCAGGCAGTATAGCGATAGTGGTGCTGGCGATGGAAGTGGCAGCCAGACTGGTGATCAGAACACTGAGCGAAGGGACTCTTTCTCTCAGACCAAAAGGACTGTAGTCCTGAGAACTCGGGGGAATGCCATTATTTTCCCCCTCCTCCCCTTTCTCCTTTCTCTTCCCCTCCTTCCTCTCCTCTCTTCTTCTCTCTCCTTCTCCCCAGCCCCTGCCCCCCATCCCCGTATCTTGTTGCTTTTTGGAACAGCAGAGCAGAGAAACTAAAACTCTGGCTTTTTAGCCAGAAAACCAAGGTGAGGTTGGAGGGGCAGGGTCTCCTGGGAACTGGAAAGTGTCAGGAAGATCATAAAAAGGGGGAGCTAAATAAAGTGACCCCTAAAGCAAAGTGTGAATGTCTGAGCCCACCCCAAAGCTGGCCCGACACAGCAAAGGATGTCCGAACTGTGCTCGCAGGTCCCTGACACAGCAACAGCTTGGACTGGCACCGTGAGCCTTAAAAACAGAATCAACATCACTCAGTAGTTTCAGCCAAGAGAAGGCAGACAGGGACTCGCAGCCCGGACCTAACTAGGCCAACTGCCTGATCTAAAAACAAACAAACACAGAAATATCAACATTTTCCATGGGATTTAAATAAGACCCACAATTCCATAACAGTATTCAAAATGTCCAGGATACAATCCAAAAGTAGTTACTATTTGAAGATCCAGGAAAATCTCCGCCTCTGTCAAGGAAAAAGACAATAAAGAGATGACAACTCTGAGATGACACCATTGCTGGAAGTGAGACGTTAAACAGCAGCTAGAGTATTTGTGTTCCACAAAGTAAGGGCAAGTCTCCTCGAAGTGAATGAAGAGATCCTCTCATCATAAAAACAGATGGTACAGCAAGAGCCAAACTGAAGTCTTAGACATAAAGAATATAATAACCAAAAGGAAAACAGTGATTAGATCTAGGACTCAGTAACAGAATGTAGGTGAGAGTCAGTGAACCTCAAGATAATCAATAGAGCAATATTGATAGATCAGTATAAGGTAATCTGTAGATCAGTATGAATTATCCAGCTGAACGACAAAAAGGAAAGAGATTTTAAAAAATAAGCAAGTCCTCAGGAACCTGTGAGATCACACCAGAAGGTCTGACATCCTTGTCCTCGGTCTCGGTACCAGCGGAGAAAGGTTTAGAAGAAATAATGGCTGAAAACTCCTTAAATTTTGTGAAATACATAGTTACAGATTTAAGAAGCTCTGTGAGCACCAAACAAAATGAGCTTGAGGAAAGCCATGCCCAGCCATATCATAATTAAACTACTAAAAATAAGGACAAAGAAAAAAACCTTAAAAGCAGCCAATTCATTAAATACAGGGGACAACACACCGAATGACTGTGAATTTCTCATCAGAACCAGAGGCCAGAAGGCAGTAGAACGTTTTTTTAAATGCTGAGAGAAAGAAGAAAAGCAAAACCCTGTCAATCCAGAATTCTGTATTCTGCAAAAATATTCTTGGGGGATGAAAGTGAATACAGACAGCATCAGGTTGTGCTTGCTTCCATGGCATACACACGAAAATTGGAGCGATGCCAAGATCAGCATGGCCCCTGCACGAAGGTTACACGCACATCCTTGAAGTGTTCCACATTTTTTCATGTATGGCATGGTGACTATAGTTGACAATTCTGTGTTGCCCATGTGCAAGTCACTAAGAGGGTAGAAGCTCTCATCACAAGGTGTTCTTCCTACAGCTCCAGCTCTGTCCCCCTGGCATCTCATGCCTGTGGTGCCTCCAAATCCAACAGTGTTCTTATAAAGGGCCTAGGGAGAGTGTGCTGTACTTTGTCGCAGATAATGAAACACCTCCTGGTTAAACGTAAACATTTAAAATATGCCATTTTTCTAACGTTGTTTTATGACACCTTTACTTCTTAATACACTAAGTACCTCAGCAGGTGATAGGGGCTCCGGCCCCATCATCGCCTCTGCTCCGTAGATGAGCAGTGAGCCTGGGGCAGGCTTCCTTCTTGCTTTTCTTTCAGCTGTTTCCATTGTGTCACCTTGTTCATGGCCAGGTCAGATGGCTCCTACGGCCCATGGGGCGTAGGGGCAGGACCGTTGCAACATTCAGGAAAGGAGGCAAGCATGGGGCTCCCGGGACAATGCTTGCCTTGGGTTCATCCTGCAGATGAGGTGGAGCCAGTGGCAGGCAAGCCAGGTGGCATGTCCTTCCGGACCCCCACAGGCCTGGAAGAAGGGGGACCCCAGGCTGGCCGGAAGTCTGCTCTGGGATTCCATCACCTCTCCTTACAAGGTCTTTGCCTTGGGCTTCATTTGTCCAAACTCCCCTCTCTCCTGGCTTTCCCCAGACCAGGCAAAGACCCAGTTGGCTGCTTACCCCATCTCCAGCCAGAAGGCAGGCCTGGGATGCAGCGCTCTCCCCAGGCAGATACTGGCCTCTTATGCAGGGCAGTTCATTAGCTCCCTACCACCCTCCACACCAAACCAGCACTGAGGCTGCAGCCATGAAGACAGAGAGAAGGGACCCAAGGTGCACCCAGGCAGTTGGTGGTCATGGGCCTTTCTGCAGATGGTTTATTGTAAGCTAGAGAGGAAGGGGGCTCACATCTCCAGGACCTGTGTACAGACAGGAAGGCTTTCCTGCTCCTGGGTCACAGCCCGGTATGGGGTCAGTGGGTAGTCAGAAGCAGGAAGGAACTGACTGGCCCCATGCCCAGCTCCTGGCTTCACTGAGTGGGCCACTGGGTGGGCAGGGGAGGGCAGGGGCCTGCAGCAGCACCCAGCCAGCCTGGTCCTTCTCGGGTGCCTGCTAGGCGGGTTTCTCTCAGACAGGCTAGCCACCTCCATCTGTTTTGTGGGGAAAGGAGAGGGCCATTAGGAGGGTGCAGAGAAAGCAGGAAGCACCAAGTCCCTGGGGATGGGTGCTAGAAGTGAGGGCTGCTTTCCCACTGGTTGGAGGCTGAGGGTGGTCCCCTGGAGTAGACGAGAAGGGGCCAGGGCAAAGGATGTGAGACCCAGAGTGTGTACTGTCACTGACATGACCTTCAGGTTCTTGGTCTCCGCAGTTGGAAAAAAGCCCACCTCACCACGTGAGGAACACAGGGGTGGGGAACACAGGAGTGGTGTTCAGATTGTTTGGCTCATAGTAGGTCTTAAGTAGACCTCTGTCGTGGCAAAAGGCCTTAGCCTACATTCTGGGCACAGGGTTGCGGTGGTGGCTGCGGCCAGCAACCCTGGAGTAACCTGCTCCGGGATTCCAAAATCCCAGGGAAGGAAGAGCCCAAGGAGAGGCTCTGCGCCCGCCCAGTGGCTCCGGCCCTGCTAGGAGGCCCCCCTGACGGGCAGCTGCCTTTGGCTGAGGATTTCTGGCTGGCGTGAGTGGAAGGACCTGCTCCGCTGGAACGCTTTTGTCCCTCCCAGGCGACGTCTGATGGGTGTGTCGGACAGGAGGTGATATTTGACGGGCAGCGGGCAGGCGGCTGTGGAGCCAGGCGCTGGGCAGGGTGTGAGCATGGCCTCCCGGGACCTGCCGCCCCCGACCAGCCACGCGCCTCAGGACGTGCCCACGGGGCTGGCGCTGTTCCTGACTATCCCCTACGCCTTCTTCCTGCCGGAGCTGGTGAGTGTGCCCCACGGGTAGGGGTCCTGCCCCAGGGAGAGGAAGGAGAAGAAGGGAGGGAAGGGAGACTCGGCCAGGCTGCTCTGTCCCCACGTTCCCACTGCCCCATGGCACTGGGAGGCTCTCCAGTCCCTCCTGCACTCCCCTGGGCTCCTGCACGTGGGGGGTTTTCTCCACCCACACCACCAGCCCTGACTGCTGCTAAAATATTCTGGATCCTCAAGATGATTTTGGAAAAGATCTTGAAATATATGGCTTCTTTTCTCCAAGTTCTTGTTTGTGCTTTTCGAAAGTTCCAAATGGGGGACTCTGTCTTTCCTCCTGAGAGGTCTTGCAGTATCTTCTTACTTGTCATGTCAGCTGACCTTAAACTTTGACTTATGTGGACACCCCACAGGAGGCAGCTTATGACAACCTCACCCATAAAACAGTCCTGTGAGCTTCCCTGGCTGCCGCTGAGAACCTGTCACCATTGGTTACTCTCTGGGGGGCCCACGGCTGAACTGTGGTCCAGTTCCTGCCAGGCGCTGTCATGTTCCCATCTGCACGGTTCTGCACACAGTGTTCCCTGAGCTCGGTCCTCTTCAAGCCACTGTCACCATCCCCTTTTCACTGATGGGAACAGTCAAGTCTGGTGAACAAATCAGGACAGAGGAGTTTGTTTTCCAAACACCTGAAATATCTAGCTTTGTGGGCGATACTTTCTTCACAGCTCTGGACGTGGCAGTGCTGCCCCAGGCAAAGAGGAAAATACAGAAAGCAGATTCAGCTCTCAAGCTAGACCTGGGTGGCCCTCTCACTCTCATCACTTGCCTGGAAGGCTGGGCCCAATGGGGCGACCTTTTGGCAAACTGGTTAAAGGGCATCCATTAATGGTCCTCAGAAGTGGGGTGGGGCGGGGCAGGCTCCACACTTGGGTGGCTCCCGTTGAAACCCCACCCAAGAGGCAGGTTTCTGCCAGGCCTGCCCCCAAGGGGACACAGCATGGGCATCCTGCCAGGTTGATGACATCTCACTGCTCTCACAAGTTCTCTGTGCCGGACCTGGGTGTGTCCCTCACCTCAGAACAACCGTGTAAATTGCCAGGTCTGTGGTTGACCCCATCACGTGCTTTATGTTCATCATGCAAGCCACTTGTGACGCTGCCTTCCCAGGGTCCCTGACTGCTGGAGGGAGACTGGAAAGCACTTCCCCTCCACAGTCAGACTGTGCTCGAGGAGGTGGCCGTGTGGGGCTGTGGCACCAGGAAGGGGAAGCCATCTGATCTCATCAAGTAGGAGAATTGTCCAGGTCTGTCGCAGAGAGGGCCACTGTGGATCTGAACCTCAAAGGACAGGCTGGGCTTCCAGGCTGGGGGCCAGGAGAGGGAAGGTCCTAGAGCCCAGAAGAGTCCAAAGGGCAAGAGCTGGAGGGATGAGGCTTCCAAGATCAGGAGAGGACCCAGCAAGAGGGGCCTCTCGTTCATGCACCTGCCCCCACAGTGCTGGCTCCTGCAGGTGGAGTCCCCAGAGCACTAAAGCAGTCAAGTGCATGGCTGGCTATGCTGGGATCCAGGAGTCAGTATCTTAGGGGATGGGATATTCTCACTGGTTCAATTTTATTCCTTTCTTTTTCTTTTGAAATAATTTTAGATTTATAGCAACGCTATAGTAGTAGTACAGAGATTCCTGTATAGTCTTTACCCGATGTCTCTTAATGTCCACCTCTTATACAGCACAGCTGTCAAAAGAGGAGGTCAACACCGACACTGTGCGTCACCTGTTCTGTAAACCTACGCCAATGGCTGCCTTGGCCACTAGTGTCCTCCTTCTGGTCCAGACCCAGTCCAGGCTTCCACATCGCGCCCCTTTCCTCTTTCATAGCGGGCCTTCCTCAGGCTTTGCCTTGCCATTTTTGAAGAACACCCACCAGTTATTTTGTAAAATGTCCCTCCATTTGGATTTGTCTGAGGTTTTCTCACAACTTTAATTTTAATTCACTAGTAATTCTTATTCATTGTAGAAAACTTTGAAAACAAAGAAAAAACTCTGATCCATATAGATGCATACATTCATATATACATATATCTGTGTGTCTGTATGTACATACATACAGACACACACAGCAGTCCCCTTTTACCTGTATTTTCACTTTCTATGGTCTGTAACCTGTGTTCAATGACTGTCCAAAAATATTCAATGTAAAGTCCCAGAAATGAACAATTCGTAAATTTTACATTGCGTATCATTCAGAGTAGCGTGATGAAATCTCTTGCTGTCTGCTCTGTCCCACCCTGGATGTGAATCAGCCTTTTTTTCAACATGTCGCTTATACCCTACCTTCCCATTAGCCACTCAGTGGCCATCTCGGTCATCAGTCTGACTGTTGTGTCACAGTGTTTGTGTTCAAGTCACCCTTATTTTCCTCAGTAATGGCCCCGAAACACAGGAGCAGTGATGCTGGCAATTCGGATGTGCCAGAGAGAAGCCGTAAGGCATTTCCTTGAAATGAACAAGTGATAATTCTCAATTTATAAGAAAAGAAGAAAAATGGTGTGCCAAGGTCACTAAGACCTATGGTGAGAATGAGCCTTCCATCTGTGAAATTGTGAAGAAGGAAAAGGAATTTCATGTCAGTGTGCCAAGAGAGGAAGTCCACACTCACATAACTTAATAGTCTATTGTTATAGTTATTCTATTTTGTTATTGTTGTTACGCTCTTACTTTGCCTAATTTATAAATTAAACTTTATCATAGGCGTGTATATAAAGGAAAAAAACACAGCATATAGAGGGTTCAGTACTGTAGTGGTCTCAGGCATCCACTGGGGGTCTTGTACCACACCCCAATGGGTAAGGGGCACTGCCACTCACATGGGATATTTAGCAGGGTTATTCTGCACCACTGCTCTACACCAGTCTTTCCCTTCAATAAGCCTCCCTAGCACATGTGGGCCTCACATCTGGGGACGGGGATGGGAAGGTGACCAGGAGAGGAGGGTGAAGGTCTAGGCGAGTGGGTGATTCTGACCCCGTGGAGAGAGAAAAAGACGTGCTGGGCTGGAGAAGACAGTGTGGAGGCGGCCAGTAGGAGCCCCTCTCTTGTCCTTGGTCACCTGGGTACTGCAGAGCACCAGCTTTTGCAGTACCAGTAGATTCCCAGTCCTGGGGCCCAAGGCCTCACGGACAGGAGTGTGTCATTCTAAGGACATGAGGCCAGAGAGTGGCTTCTAAAACTGGGAGCTCAGGCCAACAAAATGGAGCAGAGAAAGTGAAATCCAGACTCAGATGTCATCGGTGATGGGGTGGCCCGGCATGGACATTAGTGGTTTCTGCAGGCACACGTCCCCTAGGTGCCCAGGGCCATCCCACAGGGAAGAGTGGAGCAGAACTAAACACAGGTAGCCTGCACTGCTTCATTGTCATTGGCCTTCTGGGCCCGTTCCCGGATGCTGGGTCTGTCTGGGTAGGATCCAGGTATAAACCCACAAGTGCTGGCTGCGCAGCTAGTACTGCTCTAGGCCAGGCTTTGATTCCCAGGGACGTGAGGACAAGAGGTGATAACAAGGGATAATGTCCCAGAGTGGGCCACCAAAACGAGAACGTATCTGAAGACCTACGACAAAGCAGGCGACTCCATAGAATAGGACAGAATTTATGACAGGGCAATTTTCTTGCGGGGATGTAGGCTCAGAGCTGACAGGCAACCTGACACTCTGTTGCTCTCTGCTAGCAGACCCGGTTCAGTACTTTTAATAGTATAACTCAGGTAACGACTGACAAGACAAAGGATAAAGAATGCAGTAATGCCATGGGCCAGCTTGACGTTCATCTCAGTTGTCACACTGTTTGGCCATTACTAACAAAAATACTTGCAGCTCTGTCTCAAGGAACACAGATGTTTTGATGTGCTTGCTAGGGCACAGAGCTGAAGTCAGTTTGTTCATATCTATGTCCGGACAGATGAGGTCAGGCCCTGTCTTAAAGGAGTGATGCAGGAATATGTGGAGAGCACTCCAAAATGCGGATCGGGTGTGCTCAGCCACAACTTCAAAGGCCCAGGAGCTGGAGTGGTCATCAGGGCATGCTTACTCAGGGACTCAGGCCCAGCATCCCATGAGAGCTTGGACTGAGGGTAAGGCTGGGACTTCCTGGGTCCAGGAGTTATCGCTTGCAGGGAGCCAGGCTACAAGGGCAGCGGCCCCACGTGCATGCCATGTGTTTGCTCAGCAGATGTTTAGTGAACACCTACTCTGTGCCAAGCACAGCGATATAAAGACAAGAAGACAGACGTGACCCTGCCTTATGGAGCCTGGAGCCTAATGGGACAGATGGAGACCAGCCAGGGAGACCAGTGCATGGTGCCTTGTGGCCAGGGTACAGAGATGATAGACTGCATGGGGGCAGGGGAGGTTGCACACAGAGGGTGCTCCATGCAGGGGACAGTGCACACAGTCACTGAAAGGCTGAGGGAGCAGAGAGGAGACACTGAAGCCACTAGAGTGGTAAGGGGCTGCCGCCCTCCCCATCAGGCTGGCAGACATGGCTCAGACCTGGGGAAGTCCAGCCCAGCTGGTACTGGTGCCTTTGAAAAGGGTGTGCTGTGAGTGACAGAGATAGGAGTGGGGAGCCAGAAACTGGGGTTGCAGAATTCCAGCCCACATCACAGTAGGGTGGGCTTGAGCTGAGAGACCCTCAGAACTAACTGGCGCCCCCACACTCACCACCCCCCCACCTTGTGAGCCACCTTCCTATAACAGGTGCCCCTCTCAGACAGATGGAGCAGGTAAGCAAGCCAGCTGTAGGAAGGCCCACCCAGCAGGGTGTCACTTAACTAACAGGTCCTCCTATAAAGGTGGCAGAAGGGGGCCCAGCACATCCTGGCCCACTGGACCTGGAGCCCCAGATAAACAGCCTGGCAGATAAAAAGTGCCCCACCCGCTGCCCCACCCCACCTTGCTGGGCTCTTCACCGGGGACCTTTCCCCAGGCTTGGCAGGTCTAAGCGGCAGGAAGGGGCCGGAGTGGTTGGGGGTGGCGGATCCACATTCCACAGCAACTCGAGGCGCCACTCCCAAGGGAGGCCGAATGTGGTGGGTGTGGGTCAGAGTCTTCTGATCTGCGCAGAGCAACCTGTCCAGCTCAGCCTCACACCTTGACCCAAGTGTCTGAGCTTTGCTTTTCTGCCTCTGCTCTGTCCACAGCCCTCACCCATCCATGCAGACCCACTCTCTGCCCAGCGATGTTGGATGGGTGTGTGGGTGGTGTTTATTTGAACACTGTTCTCTCTGACAGCATTTTTTTGTTGGTCCTGAGATGTCACAGGTGGGGTGGGGCAGAGGCGGGGAGGTGGCACCACCTGTGTGGAAATCAGCCCAGGGAGATGAGACTGAGCGAGAGTCCAGCAACCCGCTTCCTGCCTTCTCTCTCCAGTTGGTCAGCAGCTTGTACCCAGACCTGCTTTGTGCCAGGCTCCGTGCGCTGCACCAGGGAGTCAGTGAAGAGAGACAATGACTGTTAGGGAAGTCGCAGAGGGGTGTGTTGGGGTTTTGCAGTCAGGGTGGCTTCCTGGAGGAGTGACATTGGTCTGGTCCCTGCTCTCCAGGGTCTGGTCACAGACAGGACGGGGGAGATGGCAGCTGAGCCAGCAGAAACCTGGAATGGGGTAAATGGTGACATCCTAGGGTCCTCAGTGCCTGACAAAGTGCAGAAACATGGCCATAGGTCACAAAATGTTTGCAGGTTCATGAAGGAAGGAGGAAGTGGGGTGGGGGGTGTCCTGCCTGAGCCCAACTCCAGGGATCATCTGGTTACTTCTTGGGGACATGTGAAGTGTCATAGATTAATAAATATGGGAGCCAAAGAGAGGAGACCAGGGTGGGAGGCCTGGCGAGTAAGGCAGCCCTACCAGCCGCCGCTGTGGGGACTGGGTGTCCCGGTCCTGCTTGTTCATATCTGTTCAGAGCTTTCTGACTTTTCTAAGGTGCACAGTAAAAAAAAAAAAAAAAAAAAAAAAAAAAAAAAAAAAAAAGAAGTTGAAAAACTTGCCCCTCAAAAGTTTAGTTTCTGGTTGTTTGTTTGTTTAGACAAGAAGGAAAGCCCTTTAGACTTCGGATGAGTAAGATGGAATGTTGTTATCACTGTATTTTATGTTACCCAGAAAATCTGGCTGTTTGCTCAGTGAAAAGCTGGGTCAGTGGGGGCCCGGTCTGAATGGCTGGGTGCGGTCCCAGCGAGGAAGGCAGAGAGGTCTGGCGCTGACTCACTGCCGCTCCCGCAGTGATATCCTCCCCCTCCCACCACAGCTCACCCCAAGGTGGGTCTTGATTGCCTGGCTGGCTGCCAGCCAGTCTTGAGGGCTCTTGTGGGCACCAAGGGCTCCTTATATGACCTGGATGGAGCCCTGGCCAACACTATTGTTCCTGGAGTGGACCGGATGACATAGGGGCCCTCACTGGGGACCAGGAGACCAGGCTGGCCATTTCCTACTGACCTTAAAGCCGCAGAGAGCAATTCTCATTCTGTTAGCCAGGACGAGTGGCCAGTGTTTGGAGTTGTCCTGGTTGGGTCACAGAGCACAGAATCTCCATATAACACTGGTTGTCTGAGGCCCTGAAATCCTGTCCAGAGCTGCCCCACCCCCACGGGTCACTGGGAAGTCCGTTGGCCTCTCGGAACTGGTTTAGGAGGTGACCATGCCCAAAAAGCTTTCCAAGGCTTTGGCCCCAGTCGCAGGGATGAGAGCCTCCTGGGAGGCCATAAACAATGTCCCATGGGCACAGGGTCTCAGAGCTGCCATAGAAAGGCCTGCAGCTGGGGAGGGCTGCCCAGAGCACCTAGCTCCCTAGTGCCTGACTGGGGCCTTTTCCTCTCAGCCAGTAGTTTCTGAAGCTCAGCGATCTGGCCTGTGCCCACCCTGAGTTCAAGGGAGGGGCTGGGGATGCTACGCTGTCAGGGAAATCCAGACAGTGGCAAGGACAGGAACGTACGCCATGTCAGTGGTGGGTGCGCCTACCAAGAGGAGACACCCCAGCCATGCAGAAAATCCTGTGACAGGTGCCGCCCTTGTTCGAAGCTGGCAGGCCCCACCCAGACCCACACCTCCCCAGGCATACAGACCTGACAGCAGGCATCTTCTGGGCTCCGCCTTTGCCCGCCACATGGGGTCATTACTCGGGCAGCATCTGTCTTCATAACCTGGTAGTGCGTGACGATAACTCTGCTCAGGCAGCCCAGCCCCAGCCCCTCACCTGCCCCTGTCCCTTACCTGCTCCTCACTGGCCCCTCACCTGCCCTTGCCCCTCACCTACTCCAGTCCCTTACCTGTCATAGCCCTTCATCCACCCCTGCCAATTGGAGGCTTCTCAGCCCCCAGCTGCCCCATCCAGGTGGACAAGTCCACCCTCCCAAAGCAAAGTGGCCCTCTCTTGTCTCCTTCCCATTCAGAAATCCTTCGTGAGCTTCCATGGTCTAACACAGTGGCTGTCCTCTCTCTAAATGGGCGTGTGGGTTGTTTGGGCGGGTCTGAAGCCCTGTCACTGGGCCGAGCAGTTCTTCCCGGAGACCAGGGCGCTGGCTGGCTGGCTGGCTGGCTGGCTGGGTTTCATGGCTCAAATATTCTGTGCACCTACAAATGAGCAAACACATCTCACACCACACACATACCACACACACTACATACATGCACACATACACACCATACACTACACAAATTACACATGCCACACACGCCACACACATCATACACTACACACTACGCACACACCCCACACTCCACACCACGCACATCACATACCACACACTACACACACCACATACCACACACACACCATATACCCACCATACACCACACACACTACACCAAACACACCACACATATACACACCACATACACATACCACACACACACCACACACATGTACAATGTCTTCTTTCTCTGCACAATTGCAGCACCTGGGCTCATGGGTCTGGGCTCCTACAGTTCCTAGCATTTGTCCCACTTGGCATAAGGAGTGTTTATCCTCTTTGCAGCCTACTGATATCCCAGTGTGCGGGCCACATTGCTCTCACTGGCCCCACTGGGTGAGCGTCCAGGGGTTAATGTGTGTTATTTGCAGGACAGACCCCCTGAGGGAAATTACTGGGTCGAGCAGGATGTTCATTTAATGTGTTGATCGACACTGTCAATACTTAGAGCCATTGGTGGAACCATTATTTAACCTGGAGAGGGCAATGGGCTTCACCTTGAATCTACAGGTGGGCTTGAGGGTCTGGGAGCCTACAGACTTTCAGACAAAACTGTGTGTGTACATCAGTGCATTTTTCTAGGTGACCAAACTCGCATCGACCCCGCAGAGGGTGCATCCTACAAACCCCACTGACAGGTGTCCCAGGTCTCCCAGAGTGAACTCCCATCCTCAGGAAGACTAGCCTCAGACATTCCCTCATCTGGGTCTTTCTCAGGGAACCTCCCCAACCCCCGTCTTCTCTGCCACTCCAGACGATGGCTAACGTGGCCAGTCATGGTTCCCCAACACTCATCGTTCACACGAGAACCGGGTGACACTATCCCTATCTGCTCTGTTAGATGGACAGGGACGTGGAGGCACAGATGAGTTAAGCAGCCTGCCCAATAGAGCGCTGGGGTTCGAACCCAGCAGGAAGGATGTGGCCCCTGCTCTGGAGACCCAGGTAAGAGTGGAAGCGAGGAGGTAGGCTCTGGGTCCTTGTCCTGGCCACATCATTGGGGGACACCTAACAGTACAGCCTCTCTCACCAGTTCAATGCGAATCTCTCGGCAGGACCAGATCCTGAGGGCTTTCTCGAAGTCCCTGGGGACCCCAGAAGCAGTGAGACTCATGTGCTGCTCTGACGGCAAGACTTGGGGTCAGCGGATTTCAGAAGCTCCTTATTCCTACGACACATTTTTGGCTTGATGCTTTTTCTTCATCAAGCTTCCCACCCCCCAAAAATAATAAGGATCGATAGCACAGAGATGAGCACGGCTGCCTTCCAGCTCTAATAAGACATTTTTTAGTTTGAAGGCCAGCTTCAAATATCTAAAAATATATCCTGCTCTTGGAAAACACAAGATGAAGATTGAAAGGAGTGGGTGAGGCTGCCAAGAAAATCTGGAAAACTAAATATGAGGGGTTTTTTAAAAAAGGAAAGACAAACACTTAAAGTTGCCTTGCCTCTAAAGAACCAACCCAGACTGCGTGGCACAGAAACGAGAGAGTATGCGCACCCCAGCTTCAATTCACTGGGGTTTCCTTGGCTCCGGTCCCTTCAGCTCTTCAGGAGGTGGAGAGAGTGGGAATAAAAGTAAATAACATTCCTTGCATCACTTTGCTTGTGTAGCACAGAAGCCGTTTCAGAAGGTTCCCATGCTCAGAGGCCCATGCCCTCAGGAATAAGATATGATCCCATGGGGAGACCCTCAGTGTCCTACCCGTGTCCTGTGTCACCTTAGGCCCCAGTCCCCTCCGGCATGTTCCACCTCACAGACTGTGGTGAGAATTAAGTGTGGACATGCAAGTAACATGCAGATGGCAGTATCTGGCCAGGGCAGCCTCTGAGGTCAGGAGGGGCAGCATGGATGGGCACCCTTGCCCACCTGGGCCTGGCACAGGTGAGTTGGCAGTCAGCCAAAGCAGGTATCAGTTGGCAGCTCTCTGGTCTTCGAAAGCCCAAGGTGGTTAGAATTGCCATCCCTACTAAACAAGGTCGTCTGAGTGAATGTAGGTTATAAACTGTAAAGCACCTGATGAATGTGAGGCGGTGGCGTCATCTCGATTTATTCAACGGAACGTTCTTTGACACCTTCTCCACTTGCTCTGTTTCAGGCCCGATGCTGGGCACCAGGAGTGCACAGACCACCCTCTGCCCTCATATGTCCAAGTACATATGCAGCCACTAAATCCTGACTGCTGTCTCCACTAGTAGCCAGCATTGTTTGGGTGTTGGCCATGTGACAGTATCTGTATGTGCTTCCCATGGCGTGTGAGGAAGACACTTGGAAAATGCCCTAAAGCTCAGCCCTGGCACCTCCCTGCAGCAGACCCCGTCCCTGGGACACACATGCATGGGCCCAGCTCAGGGGAGATGGTGGCTCCCATCCCTCCACGTCCCTCCTCAGGACAAGCCACCCCAAGCCCAGTTGAGGACTCCCAAACTCCACCTGAGGATTGATTATCAAGGCCGCTGGAGCTGGTGCTTTCGGAGGTGCCAGGCTCATAGAGGCGTCGCCCAGTCCCCTGAGGCCTTGCCTGTGCTCAGCCTCCCGCCTCGTTCTGGCTTCTCGCCTGTACCCGTTCTGTCCTGGAGAGCCTGTGAACCCTTTGTGAATTCAAAAGTGCTTCTCTCTTCAGGACAACAGCAGTGGAAGCCTCGGGAGGGTGTGTGACATATCTGCGTCTGCATGCTGTGTTTGTGCGAGAGGAAAACAAACCCCAGAAAGTGCATATCCCAGCTGAGCGGTACAGGGGTGAGCAGACCCCTTCAGTCCCTAGGGTCTCCAATAGCATTATTTGCAACCCAGCCACCCCACAGTCATGCACGCAGACTGTAGAACATCAGAGAGAAGGCTCTGAAAGCAACTAGACACCAAACACACAGTCGAGCAGAGGGGCAGCGGTGCAGCCGCCGGCTGGCTCTGGGCAGCAGCCGTGCAGGCCAGAACACAACAGAATGCCGCGGAAAGATGCAGAACGCAGTGGGAAAACTATCGGGAGTGGTGAGAGCGAGGAATTGTCAGGGGAAGATGACAGTTTCTGACAAATCTAGCTGACTATTACCAACTGACTGTCCTAAAGAAATGACTGACAGCTGTACTTCAGGAAGAAAGAAAATAATATCAAAGAAGTATCTGAGATATAATAATAGCCTCAGTACTCAAGGTAAGGAAAGATTTCTTAAACTTGACCTAAAAAACACAGTCTATAAAGGAAAAGATCAACATATTTAATTACATTAAAATTAAGAACTCATTTCATCAAAAGACACCATAAAATGTGTGAGCCGTGCTGGCTGAATACATCTGTGATATTTATAATCAGTGAGATCCATACTATTAGAAAGAATTCTTACGAACCAATAAAAGAAGGACAAACCTATAACAACTTTGCTATCAATAAAAAATAAAAAATTTCACAGAAGAGGAAGTATATGAAAATAAGCTCTACCTCATTAATAATCATAAAATTAAAATCTAATAAGATACACAGAAAATCCCAAGGAATCTACCAAATAATCACCAAAAATATCTCCTCAAACTAATATGTCAGTTCGGCAAATCACAAGATACACTGCCAACACACAAAATTAATTCTATTTTTAACCACTCTCAATGAACAATTGGAAAATTTTTTAAAAATTGTTTTTTAAGCCAGACAGAAAAAGGTTTATATCTCACTTATATGTGAGATATAAAAGCAACAAATGAACAGGACAAACAAACAGATACTCATGGACATGGACAATGGACTAGTGGTTAGCTGAGGAAAGGGGGATGCAGGGAGATAGATGGGAAGAAAAAAATTTTAATCATTTCTTCAATCAATCAATTAATAAATAAAATAAAATAAAATAAAATTTAGGCTATTTACAGTAGCTCCTCCCAAACCAAAGACTTAGGCATAGATATAAGAAAATGTGTACAGCATCTGTGATGCCCAAAACTAAAAAACATTGATAAAAAAAAAAGTGGCAAAGCATCTTGACAATTAGAGAGGATGCCATGTGTGTGGGTGGGAAGCCTCAACATGGAAGAGATGTCAGTTCTCTCCAGACTGGTCTCTAGGTTTAGCACAGTGGAAATCCCAGCAGACAGGCGTTGTGGATACTGACACGCTGATTTTAAAACTTATGTGGAGAGGCAGAGTAACTAGGAAAGGGATGGGCTGTCTCAGATGGGCATAGGTGGGAGTCACCCATGTGGATGACTCTTGATTACGGCGATTTTACATCTGTTGTTTAACATCTAAAGTTTAACATCTGTTGGTGCAATTTCTCCAAGCCACAGTCTCAGAAGCCATCGCCCCAAATCTCCAGTGGTCTCATAATCTAACTGGTTCTTCTTCATTTTCAAATTTATTACTTTGTAAAGATAAACTCCAGCACACCCACTATGATACAGCAAGAATGGAATATTCTCAGTCCCTGTGGGGGCCTGCGTGCACCCATTCCTAGTAGCTCTCTCCCTCAGGAGGGTGACTCAGCAGGTGCTGAGGAAGGTGGGTTCTGAAGGAGTGTGGGAACAGCAGAGTTCAGGTTCTGTACCTGAGGACTTGAGGACCTTGAGAGCAGGGGCCAGGACTGGGGCAAGGCAAGCGAGGTGCTGGTGTGCAAAACATAAGGAGGGATGTGCTCTCAGAGTCATGCCAGTTCAGGGCTGGCCCCACAGAGAGCAGGGGCATCGCACGGGCATGTGGGCAGATGTGCAGTGCTGAAGACCCCAGACAGAAATGAGCTGGAGGGGTTCCTGAGATCCAGCGATATGGTGCTTCGAGGCACAGATTTAACAGGAATGGAGCATGGAGGCTCGCCACGACACCCTGAGGGGCTCCAGGCTGGGGGCTCACTCAGAACTTCCAAGACGAGCCAATAGCACAATCACTTGGAGCTCAGGTCACCATCCCCGTTCAGGCCCCTAGCTGGGCATGTGTCTAGTGGGCATTGGGTTTCTCCCCTAGGCTCACCAATAGGGATGCAAGCCCAGCCCCAACGCAAACAAAGGCAGAGCCCAGAGAAGACAGAGAAAGGCCTAGTTTCCCTACCAACAGGGTTATAAATGGCTAGACAGAGTTGACAGGAGATTAAACTGGAACTGTATTGCTCAGCTGGTAATGGACCACAGGATGTCAGATACTATCACCTGGGGGCTCCAAACCAAGGAGTAGGCAGGCACTACCAGTGGGTGAAGGGACCCATGAGAAGGAAAGCACAGGCCAAATTTAGCCAAGTCCTTTCATCAGCAACCTCTGTGTTCGCCCCTTGAATTTTCTAACAAAATCCACTGTGACTCAGGGGGCCAGCCTTCCTCCCCATTCCTCAATTCTCACCTAACTCCACCGGAAGAGCCCCCACCCAGAGACAGAGGAGGAGAGAGCCTGCAAAGTGCAACCTGTCCCCCCACAGCACACGAAGCCCCTTTGGTTTCTCTTACAGGTGTTTGGGTGCTGGGTCTGGATCCTGGTGGCCTCCACTGAGGTAGCAAACCCACTGTTGCAAGGATGGGTGATGTACGTCTCTCTGACCTCGTTCCTCATCTCTCTGCTGTTTCTGCTGTCATACTTGTTTGGATTTTACAAGAGATATGAGTCTTGGCGAGTCTTGGTAAGAACTGGCTAAAGGTCTGCTCCCCGCAGACCTGTGTCCTGGGTGTTATGGGGACGGCGGGCCTCCTGGGTGGGGAGGGAGAGCCAGAAGCCTTTCCTGCCTCAGCCCCAAGGAACCAAGACTTCTTGTGCCCTCGTGCTTACCTGTTGAAGAGGAGGAAAGTGTTGCCCTGCCAGAGCTGATCCTCATGCCCTCTCGACGCCTCGCTAGTTGGGGACGTGCACGTTCTGTATGCAGCAGTCCTCCAGCAAGGCGGCAGGACACCGACCTACACAGTCCAAAATCCACCTCTAATTCTGACCCCCCGAAATGTAACTACTAGTAGCTTACAGTACTGATAACATAAACGGTTGATAAACACACATTTTATATGTCAAGTAAGCTAGAGAGAGGAAAATGTTACCAGAAAAATCACTTTCTCAGCACTGTGCGTGCTCATCGAAAATGATCCATGTGCAAGTGCAATTCAGGCCTGGGTTGTTTCAGGGGCAGCTGTGCTCCCATATCAGGCACATCTGGACGCATTTCCCCCTAAATTTTATTTGTGGTAAAATCACTGGAGCAACATCAAAGGAAATGCCAGCAGGAAAAAATATCACCCCAGTCTCAAGGATCCATCACAATCCCTGAGTCTGTCCTTCCATATGCCTCACAAACTTTACATTCAATGGATATATATTTTAATTGCAGTGAACCAGCAACCTGAGCTGTAGATTCTTTCATTCAATATTCCAGCGTTAATAATGTTTCATGTTGTCATAGCATCTTGACAACCATTTAACATTTTTCTACAACAAACAACTTAAGACGTAGACACAAGCAGCAAGGGTCATTTTAGGGATCCTTGTGTAACCGTAGCTCAGAGTCTATCATCACCAAGATTCTGCTATATTTGCTTCGTGTGGCCTTTATTTTTTTCTTGAAGAATTTTGAAGCAATCCCCAAACATCACATCATTCCATTCTGCACACTTCAGTGTGCCTCCAAAACTATGCCAGTTTTCTTATATTGCCATACACATAAACCTTAACAGTAATTCCACGGTGTCATCTAAAGACCAGGTCATACTCAAATCTCCCCAGTCTTCTCGGAAATGTCTTGTGCAGTTGGCCTGTTGAGTCAGGGCCCTCACCAGGACCATGCATCATATTTGGCAGCTATGTCTCCTGGGTCCCTTTGGTCTGGGATAGCTCTCGCTGCCAGTGGAAATGGGGTCACCTGTCCTGTAGCAGGTCCTCCACTTTGGACTTGCCTGTTTGCTTCTTCCTAGTGTGACTTTACTCGTCCCTCATGTCCCTAAACTTTCTGTAAGCTGGAAGTTAGCACTCAGGGTTACCAAAGATGGATTGAACCTTCCTGGCAAGCACGCTTCCTAAGTGGCTTCAGGTCATATCTCACAGGGTGACTGGTGGTCACTCTCCCTCAGGGAGTGTGACAGCCCTGCCCCATCATCTTTTTCTCTAATGCTTCTTTCATCTACCAGTGAGTTTTCTGGAATAGAATAGTCCATTAGGGGTTGCAAAATGCCGATTTGCCCGTGATGATGTTCCTGCCAGACCTTATAAGCCGTTTCTTGTGATGCATGACATACTTGTTGAGCTGAAGGCTCAGCGCTCAGCACAGACGTTCTGAAACTAAAACTTGGAACCAGAGTATTGGACTCTTTTGACCCCACCATGTGTGAACTGAGCCTTAGTTTCCTCCTCTGTCAGTGGAGATAACAATAGAGCAACCCATGAACTTAGCCATGGAAATGAGGTGGGACAGCATGTGTGTGGTTAGGGCCATGTCCAGGTTGATGGGTCTGCCCAGCGCTGATGGCTAAGAGCTCAGGCTTGGAGCCAGTGCGGCCCGAGGTTCAAATCCTACCTCAGCTGCTTATTTACTTAGTGAACCTGTTCCTGTCAGCCTCAGAATGGCACTAATGACAAATGGAACTTCACTTAGTGCTGATGAGGTCCAGTGGGGTAAATGAGAACAGGCCTAGCGAAGAGCTGGGACGGACAAGCCCTCATCAGTGTCGGCTGGCACTGAGCTCATCATGGCTGTTTATTAGCCCTGGGTAGTTCTGCACACTTCAGTGTGCCTCCAAAAAATATGCAAGCTTCCTTACGTTGCCATACATGTAAACCTTAACGATTTCATTAGAAACACTATTGGAAAAAAAAATAGCAAAGCTGGAGCTGGAAGCAGGACTGTCTGTGTATCACTCCTCCCGGCTGTGTCCTCGGGGGGATGGCTGTGTCAGCCGCATGAAGGCCCACTCACATGGCCTCTGCTCTGCCCCCAGGACAGCCTGTACCATGGAACCACTGGCATCCTATACATGAGCGCGGCCGTCCTGCAGGCACACGCCACCATCGTTTCTGAGACCCAGGACATACACAACTACTTCATAAACACTGCAGCCTCGGTGGGTGCCAGATAGAGCTCGGAGCCGGGGGCTGGGTCTGGAGGGCGGGGGAGGGTGTGTGTGCGGGAGTGTGCGTCGACCCGTGTGCCCGGGCTCACAGTGTCTGGGACCCAAGTTCAGGTGTCACGTCTTGTCTTCTGTTTTTCCCACCCCAGCACTCTGACACCCACTTCACTGCCTTTGGATTTTTTTTTTTTTTCCAAAATGGAAACTAGGACTCCTCTCTCTCCTATGAAGAGTGCTACTCGACACGGAGTTGGAGCCTGGGTCCCTCTGCATGGCCAACCTGCTCAGGTGCCCTTTTATTACAGTGGCAGAGCTCACAGGGATCTAAGGCGAGGTGGCCCAGCCCAATGATGGGAACAGTGTCCCCAGCCCGCAAGCCCATGGAGCGAGTGGGCCCCAGCCCCGCCACCTGGCCTCTGGGCCTGGGCCCAAGCTCCCTCTTTGTGCAAGGCACCCCACGCAGCACGTCCCACTGCAGGCTGCCAATTCCTTCCCTAGAGGCCTGACCTTCGTCATTTGCCCCACCTTGAAAACTTCCAGGTGGGACCCTAATGCCCAGCCCAGGTAGGAATCGCTGCTACCAGAAAGGTGGGGGCTCCTGCAGGGATCGGTGACAAAAGGGTCCACATGGGGTGTGGACCCCAGCACAAGAATGGATGCTGGCCAGCACTGTGACCACGGGGGTGGCCACAGGTATTTAGCTGCCTTTCCAGCCCATCTGCCTCCTTTTCCTTCCTATCAAACATTTACCTTCTGGCCACTCACCACTCCAGCAGAGCTGGCCCTTTATTGCCAGGCCCAGCACATGCCTGCTCTGTCCCAGTCAGGACTCCAGCCACACGGCCGCCTTGCTACCCTCTGGACTCAGAGTCGTCCTCTGGCCTCAGGGCCTCAGCAAGGACAGCCTCGCTCCAGGAGGCAGCTCTTCTCCTGTTCTTTCTCAGGTCACCTTCTCAGGGAGACCAGCATGCTTCCCTGCTTCATTTTCTTCTGGCTGCTGGCCCCATCTCTCCTACCTGCTATTCGTTTATCTTACTTGCTTTCTGCTCTGTCACTAAAGTGTGAGCCTCAAGAGGAGAGGCATTTTGAATGTTCACTATAATAGACATTGTTGTTTTCAAAGAGTAACAGCTGCTTAAAAGATATTTCTCGAATATATGAATGAATGAATGAATGAATGAGAGCAGCGTGTGAGTGGGCAGCAGAACAAGTGAGGCTGGCACAGTGGGCCGGGCTGAAAAGCATGATGAGGGCTGGGGCCTGTGTCCTGAGCCCCAGGCATCATCCTACAGTGCTAGTCAAACCAGGTCACATCTTCCTCTTGGGCAGATTAGAGGGGCAGAGTGGACAGCAGTGGATGCACCCAGGCTACAGGAGGTCTTGGCGAGGGATGATGGCGTGAGACAAAGGAGAGGTGGACATGCTACAAGATCAGCAGGTGGTGCTGCCAGTGGTGGTTGGGGGAGGAGCAATGGAGGTCACAGGTTTGTGGCTTGGGTAGCTGGACAGGATGAGCTCCCTGGAGCCATCTGAGCTATGAGGCTTGCAGTGACATCTCAAGAGCTCAGTCTGGACCTCCAGGAGCCAGAGGCTCTCATGGGGAGCTGACCAACATGTACTCAGAACGGAGTCTGGGCCGGTGAGTGAAACTGGAGGAGTCGTCAGGGCACACACAAGTGTGACAGCAAGTAGCAGGGGAAACACCTAAGACAAGAGAATGGCACGAGAGAGGGCCCAGGGCAGGGAGAGAGATAAGCTGCTTTATGGCAGGAGGACACGTGTGCAGATGAGAGATGAGCATGAGACATTGAGTGTGGCCTCAGGACACCCAGGGTGGAGAGCTTCAAGGAGGATGGGGCAGTTGGCCAGTGGCTGCTGCTCTCAGGCCAGGCAGGGCACGGGGTGGACAGGGGACACAGCAGGGTTAAAGCACATCGCTGAGGGCCCCGTGAAGGGATGGGCAGTGGCCAGCACTGGCCGTCTCTAATGCAGCCGCTCTCATCACGTTCTAGTTCTTCGCCTTCATCACCACCCTGCTCTACATCCTGCACGCCTTCAGCATCTATTACCACTGAAAGACGGAGGGCCTGCCACGTGAAGTGCTCTCAAAACCTGGGTCTTTGGCTCCTGAGGGTCGTTTCAGCCTTCACCATCTCAATGAAAACAGATCAACAAAACATCAGTGGGACTAACGAACCACCTTTCCACACTGAGTGGTGGAACCACACTCTGCACGTGCACTTGGACACTTTAATTCATTAGGGTGAAAACGAAAAGCTGTTATTGCCTTTTGCCTGGGAAAGTCACTGGCTTTCGGGTCATGGCAGCAAACCTAGCTCTTCTGGAAAGCTAGTCTCTGAAGCCCCACCATCACACCTGGCTGGGGACTGTCTCAGCAAAAAAGGACAGTCCCCAGAGCAGAATATGGGAACATCCAGTCTTAGTTTCTAAAAACCAGAATGATGCTGTCACTGCCTCCACATCTTTGCTTAAATGCACAGGCCTCCTGTCCTGTAGTTCTGTTCTGCTTTGCTGCAGGGACCAGCCTCACTGCCAGCCCCATCCCACATCTCCTTCCCTTTCCTCCCCAGCTTTGGGATCCAAAGAAAATCTGTCTAAAATAAATTCTGAGGGTAGATTTGCAGGAGAAATAAGGGATTGACCCTACAAAATTGTTATACAATAAGACCTGTGGGGGTTGGGGAGAGGGGAGCTCTCAGAAAGCTCCACAGCTGCAGGACTCCTGTGTCCTGCCTCCAAGACCCCGCTCCAAGAGGACTAGAAGCCACCTTGTCTCTCAAAAAGACTGTCAAGGAAGGAGGCAGAAAGTTTTGTGCCAGGATTGTCCTCCGGGCTTGCTCGTGTCACATCACATGGGACATCTCAAGAGATCGGGAAAGGACACCCGTCCCAGGGATATGGTCTCATGCAGGTGCGCACTCCCTTTGCATCCTCGGCGCCAGCTGGGGGAGCCTGGGCCCACCCCCACCGCCTCCTGCAGCAGGGGCTCCCACAGGCAGGACAGGGCATTTGACTTCTGAGCCATTCTCAACAAAAAGGCTGGTGTGGTGCACAAACATAGCATCCAAGTGCTTGGTTTCAAAGCGAATGTTTTCCAAGAGAAAGCTATGCATCTGGAATTTTTCCAGCTGTGCAGCATCCAGCCCTGTCCTCGCTCCGTGCTAGGTCCCCTGGCCTCGCGGGTTGTGGGTCAGGCACAGCCTATAACTGCACACTCCTGCTGTCACTTTGAAATGAAATATGTCATGATGTGGAGAAACTTGTCTAAGGCAATTGGAGGGCTCACAGTTTCTATCAGCTTCTTTCTGCTTCTGGTGGGAGGGGAAGGGCTTGGACAGGCAGTAACTCGGGAACGGCTTCTCTACACAGCTTCTCCACCTTTGACCCACTCACTCGCTAACTGCCCGCCACCTTGAAAAGCCACCACTCTCTCTGCTCTTGCCCAGCAGCTATCTGGGATGGTTACTAAGTAACTATATCCAAATAAAAGCCATTTGTGCAGCAAAACATCCTGAGTCAGTCACCTTCCTGATGTTGACAGCTGGACTGGCCTGAGAGTACAGGTCCGACAGCAGTCTCTCCACAAGCCAGTGAAGGGCTGAGGCCCAGCCCACTGGCCAGCCACTTGAGGAGGCCATGTTCATCCCCAGGGCTCAGGCTGGTGGCATCATTTCCACCTTGGTAAGAACAGTTTGAGTGTAAGTTCTGGCACCAAGGCTAAGGGTACACTGGCAGGCCCTGGGGGTGAAGGGCTTAGGGTGGGGAGGGCCACAGCAGGACTGGAAAGCTCTAAATGGGTGAGGAGCAGGCCCCATGCCGGCCCTTGGCTTCATGTCCCAGCTGTTCTTTCTGGGGCTGTCTTCCTCTCCCACCACCCTGCAAGCCCCTTAGTTACTACACAGATGCTGCAGACTCTGCTCTGAGCCCCAGGCCCCCATTCACCTTCAGCTGACCAGGTCCCAGCTCACTGCCACCTTCCGGCCCTCAGGAGGGTCTCTTCTCTGTCTAGGGCTCTCCCAGCCTCCATCTTCAGCAGGGAGGACCCCGAGGCAGCCCATGGGCTGGGGCACGAGCTTTATTGGCTTTTCTCCTTTAGTTCATCTGCATCCCCACTTTCCCATCTGCACCCCACTTTCTCATCTGTATTCCTCTTTCCCATATGCACCCCTTTCCCACCTGTACCCCACTTTCTCATCTGCACCCATCTTTTACATCTGCACCCCTCTTGGAGTTTCTGGGATTCTGCATCCAAGTCCTTGGCTTCAGGTCAGTGTCAGGTGACCTCAAACGAAGACGTCCCACAACCACATCCTGAGAACTGAGCACATGGTCGCAGGGTTCCACCAGTCACACCCCTGCCCAGTGCTAAGCAAGCAGGTGGCAGGTTGGATTTGAGGCTTTGTTCCAGATAGCCAGCGATTCGGTTTTGGCCAATAACAGGGCTATGATCTTTAAAAGAGGAAAAAATCATAATCCATTAACATTTGAAAACAAGCAAAATGGGGTAGGCCAGAGCAGGACTGGAAAGCCCTGAATGACAGGCTGTTGGTCCCACCTCCCTGTCCTGGAAGCTGTCACCGGTCGGCATGTAAGGAGTTTACAGTGGAGCCAGTCTTGTGAAAACTGGACGCTGGCCAGTGCAGAACTGCATACAGAATCAGTGGGAAGCAGCGCCCATTCACTGACCCTCCCAAAATCTGCAGAGGTAGATCCCCCTTCCCACGGGGCTGGTCCTGGACAACAGAGGGCAACTAGACCCCTTGCTCCTGCACACCAGTGCCTCTGTCACCATCCCCAAGGCTTCTTGTATCCAACCAAGCTCAGTCAGTATACATACAGCAGCTGGCCCCATCACCTGGCAGCGGGTGCCTAGCTGGGGCGGGTGTGACGCCTCCATGGTGATGCTGGACCACCTGAGGAACGCCCCTTCCTTCAGCAAAGGTAAGGAGCAACCTACCTCCCCCCCCCCCCGCCCCGCTGAGATGATGGGATTATTTCTCAGCTTGGAGTTAACAGCCCTTTGAAGGGAAAGCATTTCTGGGGCTGGAGGCAGGACACTATTGACAGCTCCATACAGTACCGCGAGTCTTCCACTAGGTGGCGCGGCGTCCCCGCAGGTGGTGGCGGAGGTCAGGGCCAGACTTGGGTCCTGACCCGCCATCTCCTCCCAAGGAGGAAGACAGGGAGGGTGGAGAAGGAAATCGAAGGGGACACACCCATGCCGGTTTTGTGCAGTGAGAAGGCAGGTCACGAGGCCCAGGTCACCCCTGGAGTCCTTGGTGTTGATTCAGGAGACACGGCCAAACGCAGCTGAGACCCCCGCTCCAGGAGCAAAGCTCCGCAGCCATGATGTTGGTTCTGTCGCACGCACGTTTGCTGAGCGTCTGCCCGTGTGCCTGCTCCCCGCCCCATAGGGGGCCCCCCACCTCATGACCCCGGCAGTGGGGTGTGGCAGGGGACGGGGAAGGGGGTGTTGGTCACGCAAGTCAGGGAAGCGGGGCACTGACCGCAACTGGAAGTTGGGGAGGGGTTTACAAAGATCTTCCTAGAAAATGGAATCTCCGGAAGTTCCCAGAGTGGCCGGTGGTTGACTACATACCGGTCCCGGCCTAGAGTGGCCGGGGCCACAGTTCTGAAATTGGAGATGCAGCGGGAGGGGGAGCGCAGCTGTGCTGAGGACCAGAGGAAGGAAGGGCTCCTAGGCTTCAAGTAGCTAGGTCAGGGTGACTGGCGCGGGATCCACAGAGACACCTGTTACTGAGATGGCCCTGCCCAGGCGAGGGGCCCCATGCAGAGGTGGGCCGTTAAGTAGGGAGTGGCAGGACCTTGTGTCACACTGGTCACCCCAGAGCAGGTGGGAGGACACTCAAAAGTGACCAGAACCTCTTTGGGGTCCTGTGTCCATCTTAAGAATCAGTGTATTTGAATTCTCTAAGAACTAAAAACTGTTATTTTGGATTCCACACTATGATATGTATGTAAGAATGGTTACATTTGTCATATTAGTAATAAATTTATTAGAGTTGAATTAGTAATTTGCATCAGTAATGGTCACAGCTAACATTCTCATGGAGCCTTGTAGGACCTTCCTTGGCCATTGGGACATCTACTTGTGAGCAGTAGTCAAAACACTTGTGTGTCGGAAGTCACCCAGCCTCGCAGGCATCTCTCACTGGTGCAGACATTTAAATGAAATGTTTTCCTTTTGTTTCCAAAGTAGAGAGAAATGATGCTTTAGAATTAAATTCACACTAAAATGTAAATGGCAGATACAGACCAT
Organism: Macroglossus sobrinus; assembly: GCA_004027375.1. Classification (NCBI taxonomy): domain Eukaryota; kingdom Metazoa; phylum Chordata; class Mammalia; order Chiroptera; family Pteropodidae; genus Macroglossus; species Macroglossus sobrinus. The sequence goes on along the minus strand of PVKZ01002877.1, from coordinate 94,846 downwards.
TGCTTCCCTGGCAATTCTTTAATGAGAGCCAGTTGGCGGCAGATGAGGAGCCATCGTGGGCACTCAGTCTCCGTATTGACCCACCATCGCGAGAATTAAGCAAAGATAATGCGGTCAATAGCCCAGAACCTTCTCACACCTTACTTCCTGATGTTTTACACGTCGTGGAATGTATAGAAAATAATATGATTTTTTTTGCACGTTGAGATCAGTGGCGGTAGTAGCTATATGGGACTTAGTGAAAAAACTTCATTATGTTATCTTTTTTCTTCTTTATGGATCTTACAAATGGCTTATTTTCAATTTTCATAATTTTGCTTGATAACAAGCAGGGGTCAAGAGACAAAAGATCAATGAAATTATTAAATGGTCTCTCCTCATTATGTTTCCTTCTGCATACTTTTAATTATGACAAAAACTAATTCAAAGGTATTATGGGAGGTATTGAATGTGGATTGGCATGAAACATCAAAATAAAGTCTTTTCAAAACAATCTGGGCTTGCGTTTATGTGTATACTTTTTAAATATATATATATATATATATATATATATATATATTATTCACTTGATGTAATTTACATAACTGTACGTACTGTTTTTGTGTAAGTTTGTTTGCTTGAACTGGCCACAATTTCTGATTGAGACTTTTAAATTATTCCTCAGAAGAGGAAAGGGAATTGCCCCCAAAATCTGTAGGTAGTTGGGCCTGTAACTTCCCTGTGCAGCAGACACCCACATCCACGTCTTGCAAGGTGTGTGCATGGGGTTAGAAATGTGTAGGTATTAGATTCTAGATGTTCAGAAGGAATCAGCGTATCTAAAACCATTCAGGGAGATCCTTGCCCTCCACCAAGGACGCTGTCTTTGTCCTCCAGTACCTCTGTCCCCTGGTCTTGGGCAGAGGAAGAGGAGTGGGGTGGAGGGACAGAAAGAACAGCCATTAAGAGCAAGAAAAGGTGCCAGAGGATGGAGAACAGCTTCCTGCCAGCTGCCACTTCTACTGCAGAGTTGACTAGGATAGCTTTGGCTGCAGACCAGAAGGGGTGGTTTTCAGTGCCTTGCTGTCTGACATCACCTGCATGCGGCTCCTGAGCCCTTGCTGCAACTTAATACAGAAAAAAAGAATGTCAAACATCTCGATAATTTTTGCATGAATCTCATGTTTAAACAATAATGTATTACATATATCAGGTTAAATAAAATACGTTATTGAAAATAATCCTACGTGCTCCGTTCCACTTTTTCTATTGTGGCTACCAGAGGGTTGAAAACTAGGTAAGTAGCCCTAGTGGCTCTTGTGATCTCTCTGCTGGATGGTGCTGCTGAGGACAGATGCTAGTGTCACCCAGAAACAGAGAAAGGACTCCGCGTGGCATTCGAAGGGCAACGGGGAGAAGGAAGAGAGTGGCTTCTACTTTTCCTACCAAGCCCAGCCCTTCCAATCAACGGTCCACCAGAACTTGTGCAAAGCAATTGAAGAGCAATTGCTCTGAAATTTCCCTCTGTTCCTTGCATTTACTCTCTGGGGCTGATTCTCATCCTGGAGAAAAACAGAGGCAGGTGGTCAGGATAAAGGCCGTATCCCATGCAGAGTCCCTTCTCACCCCGTAGCCCCAGCCAGCAGCAGGGGAGAGTTGCTGACCCCTCCATGAATGGGAAGAAGGAAGGGTGGCCAGAGAGACTTGATAGGTGGGTCCTGCAGCTCTGGCACTGGCAGAGGTGGGAAGCCACCTTTTTCCCAGACAGGTGAGTTTCATGGCTTCCACACAGTGTCCCCACCGCATCCCCCCACCCTTGTAGGGTCTCACTATGCACCTCTGGCTACAGACGCTGAGGGAGAGGGTGTGCTCTGTGCATCTGGGTAGCCAGCCTCCCTGCAGCCCCTCTGTGCCTCCTTTTCCCTCAAGAGCTAGAAGCCCCTCAGCCCCTTCTCTTGCTGTCTGGCCTGTATGCTCCGTGGAAAACCTTTCTGGGGGACTTTCTTTACCTTGGGGATCAGCAATGCTCCCATAGACCTTTCTCACTCTTCAGCCTTTCACCCTGATGTGATTGAGCTGTTAGGAGTCTTGCACCCGATTCCCAAAGCTCTCCAAGGAATGAGGTTTATTCAACAGGAAAGGGTGTGATACCAGGAGAAAAGCAGAGCAGGGTGCACCTGTGTCCTAAAGCCAGGCTCCCCAGGTGTCATGGACCAGCAGTGGTGCAGGCATCCATACGCCTGGCATCTCAGGGTCTGCTCACTCAGGCAGGGGCCCTGGTCTGCTCTATAACAGCTGCGCACCTGCCTGCAACATCCTCCCCTTCTGCAAGTGGTCAAATGAGGAACCAGGCTTCTGGCCTGGCAGGTGGTTGTAGTTGGCCCCTTGTCCTGTCCTCATCTTCCTATGCTACAGGAGTCCAGTACTCTCACCCAGAGCAATGCAGCATCTATCATGCCAGGTGCCTCCCCCGACCTTTCTTCGTCAACACGGGCAGGGCACACGTGGAACTGAGTGGGCTCACCCCCACACACACTCATGGCAGACCCCAAAATTTTTGCAGGGCAGATGTGATGAACCCCCACACCTTCACTTGGCTTGAGGCACCAGTTTTATTGCAGTTTCCCCTCCCAGCCCCACCTTCCCCTCCCAGGCAGGGGTCAGCCCTGGCTGCCTTGCCTGTCATGCTCCTCTTGACGGGGCTGCCAACTGCTCAGGGCAGCCTGTCACCCCGCAGTGTCTTTGCTTCCAGTCCTTCTCTGCTCCGCCACCTGGCTTCCTCCCAGGCCTCCCTGGTCCCTGCAACCACAGTCCAGAAGGTTTAAAATAAATACAGAATTATCTGAGCATTATTAATCAAACCCACCCATAATAATGTAAATTTGTACAGAGTTTATGTTTTAGGTGTCTTGCCAAAGAATTTGGCCTACTATGATAAAAGTTCATTTTTTGATTAATTTAAAGTGTCATCAATTGAGTTTAGCAATTTTAAGTTAAAACATCCTAAATTTATCAACAGTATTAGAATATTTGAGAGAACTTGCAAGACTATTTCTAAATTAAATTTATTATATTTATGAGTTATTTACATATTCAGAAAGGTTTTTTATAAATCAAAAAATTGAAAATGCTTAAAGTGAAATAGAAACTATTATATTTATAAATTCAATTTTAAAGGCTTTAAGAAAATTTATCACGAAATAAATGTACCTTAAAAAGATTGCTAAGATTGTAAGATGAAATACATAAAATTTTTAAATGTGTTGGCTGAAATTAATGCTTAACTAAAAATTTGTTTTTTTGTGTGAGTTTAATAAATTGGATATTAAAACTATAAAGCAGACTGACCTCTGGCTAACATTTTTGCACCAAAATAACCCTCAAGGACAGAGACAGGGGCCATAGCAGAGGACTTCTTTGGGGGCTGGTCAAAACAGGGACAATCTAGCTGCTCTAAGTTCCTTGATGCTGAAGAGTGAGGACCCCTGAAATGCTTAGACCCATGCTTAGTCATCCGGGTGAACCTTAAATGTGAGGGTGAGGACCAGAGTCCCCAACCCAAAGTGTCTTGGCCTCTAATGGCCTCAGTGTCACATCTCACAGAATTAAAAGACTGGGGCATGATACCTCAGAGTTGACAAATATGGTAGCTCAGCCATAGTCAGGTCCTTGGTCTCAGCCTCTCTGTTATTTCCATGGCTTCATCCTCATCATCTCAGAGAGGCTGCTGCAGCACCAACCATCATGTCCTCACACTGTAAGTACCAAGGTCGTAAAAAAAAGCACATCATGCAAAACCTAACATCATGTGCTACCTTCACATCTGGTGAAACCTGGAGGGACTTGAATGGTCTAACTGCCTATCCCTGTCACCACTGACTCCTTGGATAAGATCCCCTAGCCAAACAATACTTTTGTGGAAAGTGGTGGGCACAGATCCTGCATGCACCTGAGTACCAGAGTTTCAGTTCCAAGTGGGAGGAGATTAAAACACCCTCACCCCACCGGAGACATCTCCCACAGGGCAAAAGCTCCATGAGGAGGGGACTTTATTCTGTTCATGCGATCATCCCAGTGCCCACAGAGTGCCCCCGTAAGAATAAGCACTAACATTTACCAGTGGAATACACATGTGGATGAAGACAGAATGTCTCAGTCGACTAGGGTTATAAGGTCTGAACCAACACTGGGAACAGCTTTGCTGAGATTGGCCTAGACAGAGCTTCCTATCTGCAGTGCACAGTCGAGTGGAGCCGAGCGGTCCCCCTCATCCCGGGAGAGACCCAGCACCTGCACACTTGTAAGATAGCTTTTTGTTTGTTTTTTAACACTCTCCTGACCCAGTTTCTAGGCACTGACTAAAGGCTGGTCACTGTCCTTCTCGAGCAGCCACCTAAGTCTACACCCCAACCACTTCCCTTACAGGGCTCTGGCCCCGGTACCAGCCTTAGTCACCCAGGCTGGACCCCATATAGCCAGGGACAGACACTAAGCTGTCCTCCTCAGAGTCCAGCAGTTACTGAGATTCACCAGTCCACAGGAAGCCTGAGAAGCCTGGATACACCACCCCACCTGTGGCACCACTGCCCCTCCAGCTACAGCTGCCTGTCACCCCATCCCAGCCACCCCTTGACCCCTGCCTGGCAGTTTGCTCTGACTTGGAGCTGCAAGTGACAGTCTGCCTTTCATCAATCTGAGAGTCTTTGTATTGTGTGTGCCATCAAAGGAAGATTCACATCTTAGAGAACAATTGGTGCTGTGAGCAGGAGGTGTGGCTGTGACCACGTGGTCAGGAGACCACTGTTCACTATCAGCGTGGACAGCGTGGCAAGAGGAGCTTGCCTTGAGCCTTGCTGTCCACTCTGTGTCTACGCAGTTGCCACGGTTGCCCTCCCCAAATTTCCTCAGTGTGGGACTACTCAGATAAATGCACCAGCTGGGCAGACTCTGGGGCCTGCACCCCAGCCCAAGCAGGGCACTTTGGAGCAATAGGGGTTACGGGTCACTTTGACAGCACTTGTCCAGGATGAGTGTTCTGATGTGTTTCCAGAACAGCCAGTGTTTGGCTGAAGCCCATTTCAGGGGCTCGTCACTTCTTCGGTGTCATTTTTCTTTATTATTATTTGGGTAGAACCCTGGTTTGTCTGTGTGCTTTGGGTGACTCCCATGAAAGAGGGTATTGGCTGGACACTCATGTGGCAGAGAAGTGGTCTCAGAGTCCATGTTGCCATAGTGGGGGCAGTGGCCTGTCTGCCTTCTTTGCTGCTGATGCCTCACCCCTGCTGTCACCTGCATAGATCCCACTCCCCAGGCCCTGGGGGTGGAGGGAATGATGAGTTGCCCACCACCTCCCATACCTGTCCCAGAAGTTGCCCAATTGCTTATGTAATGCAAGACCCCAAGCCAGTGTGCTTGGGCCTAAGCAAGCACCCACATTTTAATATGCAAAGAAACCCCACATGGGGAGCTAATGGCCTTTCCCAAGAGAGGCTGCTATCATGCTCCTAAGTGTAAAACCCATTTTGCGAGGGGTCAGCCCTAGGAAGGGCCCTACTTCCCCCACTTCCTTATAACCTCCTAGAAGGTTCCTGCTGTAAGTTATCAGAGACAAAGACTAGCATCCAGCTTTGGAATTCTAGAAAACCCCAGCCCCCAGGAGAAAGAAATCTGAATACAAAGTGAGGTTAAAAATGATAATAATTTTTTAAATATATGTATATGCATGCATATATAATTAAATTACACATTTATACATACATATGTATGTATAATTAAATTGAAACAAAAGTCCATAGTCTAACACAATTGGAAATCTAAAATTTACTTTAAAAATTATGTAACAAAAAAAATAAGAGGCTGATTGGCCTCATAAAGTAGGTTCTAAATTAACTTTAACATCTGTTTAAAAGTATCAGTCAACAAAGTTTCATAGACTTAATTAATACTAGATTTCAAAGTATACCTGGGGACCCCACTAAAATTAAACATGGTACTCCTCATAACCTTAGGAAAGTAAATATAAGAGAAAAAATAGGTATGCCTCGTTTTATATATAACCTTGGCTAAATTCACTATGGCTGCAATGCCAATTGTCCTAAAGTGCCCCCAAAGACATCCTGATACAGTGAGGAATAAGTTAAAATTAAATGAGGTTTTTGGCACTTACAAATTGACTGACAGAACGGGACCCTGCAGATCCCCAATTATAACAGCCAATGTGGCCCTATGTAAGTTAAAACCAGGCTTTTAAGAATTGAAACGTATTCAATAATGAATGTATGACCACCCTCACTACTTCTCCATTCGACAGCTTAATTCTCCTGTTCTTAAACCTGAAAAAAAATGAAGTATTGCAATTCTAATGCTGTGGCCCCATCTATTAAGGCATCTCGACCACCCCCCTTTATCAGACCCCCAACTCCGGATCACTACACTCCAGCTCTGATTGTTTTCCTACCAGGTGCCACAGGTACCCAACAACCAAGGACCAGCCTGACACCCTGGAGCTTAGGAGGCCAAGTGACACAAACCAGCCAGTCCATAGGACCCCACCCCCTTACCACATATAAGCTGCCCCTGCAGCTACAGCTGGTGGTAGCCTATGCCCAGGTTACATCTCCCTGTCTGGAGATGTAAGTAACAAACATTTTGCTTTGCAACTAGCTGAGTATTGAGTACATTGTGTTTACCACCAAATGAATCTAAATGTTGTAAAACTTGAGGACACCAAACACTTTCTGACTCAGGAAAGTTTGGGGAAAACTGGACCTGGGAAGGTGCTGTGGAGCTTACAGGGCCCAGGCCCTGACTGAAACCTGGGTCCTGATCAAGGAAGAAGGCAAGATGAGGGCGGGATGGGTAAGCTGCCTCAAGGTCAGCCATAAAGGACAAACTTTGCTGCCAGCCCACATCTGTCCCCTGCAGGTTCTATGTCAGAACCACCATATAGATACCGTGTCAACCAGAAAGATAGACCATTCATACTCACTCACTCACTCACTCACTCATTCACACACTCACCATGCAAAGGACCTGCCAGCGTCCCATCGGATTTCAGGTCTAGGGCAAAATGAGTGTGAGCTGCAGGGTTCTGAGTGACCTCCAAGGAAGCGGGCACATGCATGCATCATAGAGAACAAGATGATGTTGGTGGGAGATTCGGGAACATAGTAGGGCAGCCTCAAAAGCAGTCCACATCAGGAAGCCTATGTCCAACGTCCCAAACGGGGCGCCTCCTGACTCGTTCAGACCCAGGTCTCTGAGGGAGCTCAGCGTCACCTGCTAAATGCAGACTAACTCTCTATCGAGTATAAACTCAAGGACCAGCCACGCTATACAAATTGAGCTGTCATCCAGTTTCTCTGAGCATGTCACACTGTTGCCTTATGAGATTCACTCACTCAACAACTATTGATTGAGGACCTTCTGGGTACCAGCCCCATCCAGGCTTGGAGTATGAGGCAGTATATCGAGAGGGCAAGCATTCACTAAACCAGTAAACACTGAACACTTCTCAATTTAGAAAGGGCCACGAGAAATGACCAGAGGGACAGAATTTCAGTTTTACAAGATAAGAAAGGTTATGGGAATGGATGGTGGTGACAGTGGAACAACAAAGTTTACGTATTGAATACCAGAGATCTATGTGCTTAAAAATAGTTAAGATGGTAAATTTTATGTGAAGTCTATTTTACCGCAATAAAAAATAAAAAATAAAAAAAAACGTGAGGAGAGCTGGGCAACTATTGTTCTGCAATCATCAGTGCGCATCCCACACTGTGACAGCAGGGGAAAGGTGGCGGCCTGTTCTGTGAGGCACCGGACATTTACGCAGAAGGAAGAAGCAGCTGTGACTGAGTGGGGCCTGGGCTGGTTGCAGAGGAGGAGCCTGGGGGCTGAGGGCTGCAGATGGTAATGAAAGTAGGAAAGTGTGAGCAGGCATGGGGGTGGGGAAACGGAGAGTGAGGAGCTAGAAGTCTGCATGCTCCTCTCCCCTCCTCCCAGGGCTGGGCTGAGGCCAGACAGGCGGGTGCAATTATAGGGTAGAGGAAATGACCCAGGCCCTGTGAGCAGGAGCTCAGGGTAAGGTTGGGGGTTTTGTAGGAGGATCTGGGCCAGAGGTGAGAGGTTATCACAGAGGGAAGGAGGAGCCTTCTAGGGCCCAGTGAACCAGGCTTGACCCAAGGTAGAGCCTGAGGGGCTGCCAGTGGCAATCCTGCTTATGTCCCCTGCTCCCCATCTACCCCCACAGGCCGGAGAGACCACTGGAGGGTGAAACCTCCAGAGCAGGCTGGCCAGGTAACTAAGGTGAGGCTAGTCTAGCTGCTGTCCCAGGTGTCGCCTGGGTCACGTTGTGATGTGGTGCCAGCTGATGTCACAGTGGGAGGAATGGGGGTGAACCACGGAGGAAGTGAGTCCACCAACAGCTGGTTTCTACTGGGTGTAAGAGACCTTATTTGCTGATGAAAGTTCTGGGACATTTTGAATTTGTCTTCCTTCCCCTGTATTGCAAGGCCCTGAGGAGCCCTTTTAAGAGCTCAGAGTCAGGTAGCAAGTCAGGCAGCGGTGACGCTACAAGGTGTCACCCTCTGCTCTAGAGCTTAGCTGCCAGCTATGCAGAGGCTCACAAGGCCTCCCACCTTCTGAGGTACAGGAATTCACAGCTGGTGGCTCCTGCTACTGCAGAACAGAAACTTCCATTGGCTAAACCCGGAAGAGACAGAAACAGCCTCAGGCCCGGGAGGCAACCACCAGGAACTGAGGTGGAGATGTAGGTGTGTGAGAGCCAAGATGTTTTCTAATGGACTCTGCATCCACGTAGGGGAAAAGCTTCTCTTGAGAGTGAAGGTGTGTGGAAGGTTGCACACATGGTGATCGGCGACAACGCTGGGGGAGTTTTGTGAGCATCTAGCAATCAATGCCGGCTTCCACACCTCGAAGTCTGCCTCACAGCAGGCACCGCGGAGAGCACCACTTTCTCTCATTTCATTAACAAAAGCCCTGTGACCACGAGAACCTGACTGCCATTTTACAAACCAGGACCCCAAGGTGCAGCACTCAGGTAACTGACCGAAGCTGCACAGTGAGTAAAGAACAGAAAGGAGGTCTTTGACCCAGCACCCAAGCTCTTTCTCTCTGTAACCCAACGGCTCCCATTAGCTGTCTGTCCTCTCTCCAACATGGGACCAGAAGGAGAGTGACGATGGTGATAGCATCCTGGGCACAGCCTCCACCCGGGATGTGGCTGTCTTAGCAGAAGGCTCAACACAGAAGAGAAAGCCAGAGGCCAATGATTCAGAGGACCAGAGGCCTGGAGACTCAGTTTCTTCCTGTGGGAAGGAAACCCAAGGCAAGGGGGTAAGACAGCCAGATGGCCAGAGTTGCCCGTTCATTAGGCAGGGCCCGGGCTGGGGGTATCTTGCATCTTGTCCCTGGCCTCAAAAATGCAACCTTTTCTGTCCAGTCATACTTCTAGCCTGTTTCTGGGATGTTGGGGGGATTTGGGATGGGGGAGATAAAGAGTATTTTCACAGTGGGGTGCTCTGAGGTCTAAGGTCTCCCAACCCCGACTGACTGGCTTTGTGGAGGGCAGGCGTGCCCGACGTGGCAGACGAAGGGGCCTCTGCAGGTCAGCAGGCTGCTGTCAAGACATACCTCCCTCCGATGTGTTCCCGATGACAAGGCCAATGTCCTCTGTCCACTACAAGTCAAGAACAAGTGATCCCTCTTCTCTCAGCTCCACTTCTCCCTTACCCACCATCTTGTCCCCAAAGAGAACTCCTGCAAAAATGTGGCTTCTCTCCTTCCAGGTACTTCTTCATCTACACATTTACAACTTACAGTTTCTGAAAAGAAAAGAAAAACCATGGATTATCTGTGTGTACTCATCTGCAACTTTCACTTTTGACCTCCAGAAGACACTCTCCTGGACATCCTCTCATGTCAGCACATGACTGTCTACTGTCTCTTTTCCAGCTGGCCTGGGACTCCACGGTGTGGACATTCATGTGTCTGGGTGACTTGTCCGGTGCCAAGTGGAGGGGGTCACAAGGCCTTCTTGAGAGAGCGCTGTCCTTTCCCACAGAGTTGCCCCTCTGAGCAATGAGCAGAGGTGGGGGCTCTGGGGAAAGAACGTCACGTCTCAGGGAGCAGGGTAATGCCAGGGGTCTGGTCTCTGATGTATGAGACATTTAGAGGCAATGAGGTGTCTGAGAGGTGATGTTTCTGGGAGGTGGTGGTTTGGGGAACAGTGGGTTCTGAGAGGTAATGCAGGGGTGACGGATCTGGGAGGTCATGTGGAGGTGACAGGGTCTGAATCACTTCCCATGCTGCAGTGACCAGCTCTGCACAGTCAGGCCTGCTCCCCAAACCAGCTAGGCTGGTTGGATGAGGGCAGCCCTCCTCCCCACAGGCTGTGGTTCCCATCCACCCGCTTCAGCCAGGCTGTTTCCAGCACGCCTCTGGGTGCAGCTCTCTGGAACTCCCTCCTCTGTCATCAGGTGCAGCAGTGGCAGGTCTCCTCCCTTCCTGCCAAGGGCTCGGTTGCTCTGAGTCGTAGACTAAGGGCCAGGGCAACCAGGAGGTTCCCCTTCTCTTCCTTTAGGCCCAAGGTAGAAAAAAATGGGTCTGTTTGTCATGATAGGAATCAATTCATACAAAAGATGCACTTCGTGTCATGTTGGCCATTTTAGGAAACCAGTGAAACACAGCCCTATGCAGCTGGAGGGCCCCTCGCTTTCCAGAAGCCTGCCTGCATGCGTGCTTATTCCCTGCCTGTTCCTTCTCTCCCTCTGCCCACCGTCTTTCCCTGTCCCTAAACGCTCACTGCCCCTCACAGGTACCAGGCACCGTGCTAAGCACTGGGCACCAGCAAATGAAATAACAAGTCATGTTGCTCTCCCGAGAGCATCCCGTCCTTCTTCTGCACCAAGTCTCTCATTCCGCTTGGTTGAGGTTTTATGGTGTTATTGTGTTTCCTGATATCATGCTGACCCTGATCTCCAGGGTCCCTGGGCCAGCTCAGAGACCTCTGGGCTGCCCCCTGGCTCCTGTGTCTTTCTGCTTTGTTGCAGGCGCTTGACACTGACCAAGCATTCCAAAGACTGAAGACACGCGGGCACCTGCTGGACTGCCCTCCATTCCCACCAAGGACAGGGCACACTCATCTTGGCAAGGGTCTGGGTAGCCCTCACCTGGAATGCTTACAGGTACACTCGTCTCACGTCCACCACAAGGCTCCCACGTATACCTCCTGTTCCAGCCTGGTTACCTGTGCCCAGACAGCTTGGGCGTCACACTGGGAGGGTGTGTTTGGGCTGAATGAATGGATAAGTCACTAAATGAAAACAGAAGCTCAGAGAGGTAGCCTGTCTGCCACCTCCAAGTTGGCAGAGATAAAAATGGTTGCCTTGACGTGGAAGAATCAGAAGCATGAGCACAGTTTTCCTCTCTATGTTTTCTAAGTATAGTTTTTCCAACAGAAACCAGAAATTCTAAGGCTAGAGAGCGAGATGGGGCCTTCTGGCCCAATAGGTGGCAGTGTAAAGATCTACTTTGCCTTCTTAATTTCTGGAAGCAGCTGGCTTTTCTAGAAGGTAGGTTCCTTCTAGAGGGGTTACTCTTCCTCGTAGGCCCTCTGAGGAAGCCCCCCGGTAGAGGTGTGAGTTTGAGAGTGAAAGGCCTGGGGCCTGGGCTGTTCCAGGTGGAGCCTGCTCAACTCACATTTACTCTGCAGTTGCATGATGTGCGGCACAGGCACCAGAGGGGCCTAGGGAACCTGGAAGGAAGGTGCTGCACATGGGCACCAGCCGGCCCAGCCCCAAACCTGCTGAGGCCACATTCCAAGGACCCACAGGTCCAGCCCTGCTCTGCGCCTCTGATGTTTTCTGCAGTTTCGGGCAACCTGGGCCAAATTCCAGTACAACTCACTGGGCAGGTCCAGGGCTCGTGTGTGGTATGAGGTTCGCCCTCTCTGGGACAAACGGAAGGGTCCCGATTACTCCCAGGGCTGAACAGGAACAGTGACTAAGCTTGAGGTATGCTTTACACCCTGTCAATGTTGCCTCTTTTCTCCTGAGTCCAGCCTGCCCTGGGCCTTCCCAGCTCTGTCCCAGGAGCCACCCTGCTATCCACAGAGACCAAAAGCTTTCCGCCCACCAGGACTCCCGCTTCTCAGCACAAGTCCTCTTCCACTGTCACCATCAGCCCTGTCTTCTTCCAGAACTCACAGTCTGTGCCATTTCCTTCTGGCACAGACTGTGAGTTCTGGCCACCCAAACGGCTCTGGCTCCTAGTGTGGATTCCGTTGCTTGCACTTGCAGCCCTCGTGGTGTGTGGAGCAGGCCTAACGCTCCTCCAGGGGCCAGACGTACTCTGTTCCTCCCCGTTAAACACTGCTCACTCCCCAGGGTCACTCCCTCCCATGGGTGCTCTTGGGGCTCCCTGTTCTCTCCTTCCAGCGCCAAACTTTATGGCACACTTATTGTATGGGTGTCTGGTTGATGCCTGTCCCCTCTACCCCACGAGAAGTTTCAAAAAGGCAGGAATCACGTCCCTGTTCCCTGCTTTCTCTGTCACCTGGGGCTTACTGAGCTGGTACTATGCAGGGACTTGACTGAGGGTAGGGGCCTCCATTACTCTTACATCTTCAGTGTTCCCAAGAGATGCCCAGCAATGGAGGCCTGTCCCCACCCCAACCTTGTTGTAGAGTGCCTGGCACATGTACCACCCGTCAATATTTGCAGAGGTGGGAAGGCATCCATTCAGGCCCAGCGCAAGTGTCTACTGACAATGCATGGCATGTCCCTTTTGGATGGAACTCACCTAGGGAGCAGACCCTTAGCCCTATGTCCCTGTCCCTGAGATACCCTGACGATACCAGCCCCTGCTGCATGCCCCAAACCCCGGAGCTCGATGATGACTCTCAGGTGGTGGGAGAGTACTCGGCCACACTGGCACGAAGAAACATAAGCCTAAAGAGGTTGGAAACAAGAGAAAAAGGTCACATACATAAGGTAGCTCATTGTTACTGGAGGCAGCAGTGCTCATGCTCCCCACTGACCATCAAGGGATGCTCTTTGGGGAGCCCCACCCCTAGATTTTACAGTGGGGATGATCTGCCTTCCAGAGTCCAGGGGTCCAGTTGCCCTCCCTGTGGCCTGGGCATGTCCCCTCCCCACTCTGAGCCTGTACAGTGGGGTGACATCTACCAGAAAGGCTCTGTGAGATTAAATGAGGTCCTATGAGCAAAGTGCCTTGGCAGCTGGTCACTTAGTGGGCCAGGGCCAAGGCAGCTGTGACAGCTTTACCCACCATTCCAGCAGGCCCTCGTGGTGTCAGGCCGTGGGCGGAGAGCCAGAGCTGTGGTGCCTCAGAAACAAATAAGTTCCCTTGGGTAGATGCTGGCCAGGGCCTTCACCCTGCTCCCCCAGCCATACACAGGGGAGATGTCCCCTGTCAGGGCCCAGAGCCCTGTCGGCCGGGCGGAGTGCCACAGAGAGCAGGCACAGTGTTATTCCTGAGATGACCACCAAGACTAGATTTGAGTGGCTGCCGATGGGCTGTCTGTGTGGGACACAGCACCTGATTGGCAGTTGCCCATGTTAAGCATGGTTTTAAGTGGTTATAGCTTTGGAGGCACAGCATCACTCAGGCTGGAAGCTGAGCTCCCCGCTCACCAGCCGTGTGGCCTCAGCAGCGACTTAGCCTTTCTGAGCCTCCTTTGCCCCGTCACTCAAATGGCCATCGTGCTACAGACTCGAAAGCAAATTGCCTGCTATTCTTTATCAGTAATTCCTGTCCTGTGGATCCTTCTCAAAACACACATCCCTCTCCCCCAACCCCTCCCACCTACATGTAGGCAGGAGGCGACCTCTTCTGCCTTGGGGCTGCCGTAGCCATGTCACTTTCTACTTTGTGGAAACCCACCCAAGGTTTTGTTATTATTTTGACGGAAGTCCAAGATCCAGCCCAGACCGATGCCCACACTCTCACCCACGATGCCACTAGGAAGACTGAGGACGCTGCAATGACTTATTATTGGCAGGGGTTGTTTTTTCATATCCTGCTTGAGATCAAAGTGTGGTCTTGGGCTTCTCAGAAATATGAGCCATCAGCAGAACCCCTCATCCCAGGGAAGCACTGCCATGACGTGAAGACAGACCCATCTCTGCTTCCTGATACTCTCTATGTCCAAACAGAGGCGCTCCTCTTCCTTCTCTGTGGTCAAGCACAGGCAAGGTTGGGTTGTCCCGGCATTGGACTGACACTCACTGAACACCTACCATGGGCTGGGTTCTTGGTTAGGTGCCGAGGATATGACATAACAGGGAAGGAGACGGTCTGATGGATGGGGCGGAGGCGCCCTGCAGAGGGTCGGGAAGATGTCAGGCAAGCAGATGACTACAGGGAGAAGAGGGGTTCACAGAGAAAGGGACAAGCCCCCTTGACCTTGGCCAGGTTGCTTCCCAATCCCCTGTAGCCTTCTAGACCTTACCAGGGAGGCCTGGAGTCAATCAGCTTTTTTAAGGGACACAAGGGAGCCTTTCTCCAAGTCATAGGCCCACATTTGAAAACCTTAGCAACGAAGGTTTGAAATGGCTAGCAAAAACAAAACAAAACAAAACAAAAAAATAAACACCAAAAAACAAACAGAAAACCTCAAGGCCTGACAAAGAAATTATTAAGAGCTGATATAACTTTTGTGTGTTTTTAAATTAGTGAATAGAAGAGGTCGTCTCCTGCCTACGTGTAGGTGGGAGGGGTTGGGGAGAGGGATGTGTGTTTTGAGAAGGAGCAATTGCCAAGTAGTTACTGCTGGATCTGCCTGAGGGTTATCTCACTTCTTGTGGCCTTGCTTTGAGGTTTGTCCCATTAAAGTCCCCTTGGGAGGAAGAAGATGTCCTCCCAAGTCCAGCAACCCCAAACGGCACCACGTAAGATGTCTGGGTGGGTGAGGAACTGTGGGAAGGCCCCTGACAATAGCTGTGTGCCCATAAAGTCTCATCCAGGCAGAGAGGTCCTGCCCTGAAAACCTGGCAGGGGCCAACAGACCCTCCTGGCACAATGGCCCTTTGGGTCTCAGGCCACCAAGGCCAGCAGCCCTGAGGAAGCTCACAGAGACTCACTGTGATTTCTCACCTCTAATGCCTGATCCAGCTCCAAAAGTGGTCAGAATGGACAACTCACTGGCAAGAATTTTTGCTTCCTTCCAGAGGGCCTGGGGAGTAAAGCACTGTGTGCTGTGTAGAGAGAAGAGTAAGGGTCCCTGGAGAAAGGCCAGTGGGGTGCCCCGCTACTGGCCCCGCCAGGTCCCCATCGGCCTTGTCTCCTTCCCTAGTATGTCATACCCTGGGCACTTAACCAAGAGCCCAGCCACAGAAGCGCCCAGGATAGTGCCTAAATTAATGTGATACTTGTTCAAAAACAAAGTCAAATAGAATTAAAGAAACACGGTCCAGAAAAAAGAAAAAAGGCCCACTGTTAACTGAGCAGTCAAGTGACATGAGAAAGAGTCCTCCCCTGGCAGAGGCTCCCCGGCTGTCCCCACTCAGTGAACGGGATAAATCAGTTCCAGGAGGGTCCCCTGTTTTGGGGTTCAACGCCGATCTCCCACAGCACCTCCTCTGGGGCTGCAGCACTGCAAGCCATTCCCGCCTGCAAATGGACAGGCTCCCAGGCACCCTGGGAAAGGGCTGGGTGGCCAGAGCTGGTCTCAGCGCCATCCCTGCAGACTCCAAGGGGACAGGACTAGGAATTCACCCCCACCGTAAACCTGGGTGCAAAGGTCACACAAATTAACGCATCCGGCTGAAAGGTGAATGTACCTAACTTAACTGTTAGCAGTGGTGACTAGAGGGGCGGCACGGTGGGGAGTCTGGGAGCCCTAGGTATTGATGGTTGTCATTCCTAAGGGATGGCGATCACCTGTGAAGAGTGCACAACCTAAACGGCTTTGTCCTGCTCCCCGCGGGAGGTGGCACCATGTGGGACGCCGGGCCAAGCTCCCACCCTCGCTCGGCACGCCCGCAGGGCGCCCTCGGAGTTGGGCTTGGCCGCACTTGCAGCTCGCCCTCCTGCCCAGTCCCCTGGGGCGCGCCCCGCGGCAGCGCGGGCGGGGCGGGCGGGGCGGGAGGCGGCCGGGGCTCCTCCCTCCCCCTGCTCTTAACCCGCGCGCGGGGGCGCCCGGCCACTGCGCTCCAACGAGCCAGAGATCGGTCACCGCGGAGCTAGAGCCGCGCGTCCCGTCCCCAGGCCGACGCAGTATGGCCCCCGCAGCGGCGTCGAGGGGCAGCTCCCTCCCCAGCGGCTTCGCGGTCTTCACCACCTTCCCGGACCTGCTCTTCATCCTCGAATTTGTGAGTGGCTCGCGCGCCCGGGGAGGGCTGGACCATCAGCACCAGGTCCACAAGCTGCGCAGGTCCAGGGAGCAGCCAGATGGCGCGGCCAGGTGAAGGGGATCTGCCCCCTCTCCCTCTGCCTCTCTAGTCGTCTGGCCCCTTCTAGACCAACGACAGTGGGGGACGCAGTCTCCATGACTGAGGGGGGAAATTAGATGCACAGCCTGGGTCAGATGTGGGGAGCCGGCCAGGGACCCAGTCCCAAAGCTGTGCCCCTGCCCACCAGCGGAGGAAGACTTTCCTGGAGAGGGTCGTCCGAGTAGGAGTGCCCAGCTCTCTCCAGGGTTAAGATTTCGTTTATTAAAATCAGCAAAAGAAATCTGAGCAGCACCAGGGAAGCTTGGAGATTGGGCGGGTGTCCTAGGAGGACCTAAATCGGATCCTTCTCTCTTGGCCTTTGAAAGTTTCTGGGCAGTGACGGTATTTGACAACTTTAACCTGGAAATAATAAAACAGGCCATAGTTTGCTGCCACAGTCATTCTGCCCCGGGAGAGGGGGGCTGGCAGAGTGATCTAGGTCCGGGCTGACCTTGAGCGGCAAGGCCTCTGCACCTGCAGTTGGTCCTTCCTTGCCCTCCAGCACAGCTCCACCCACAGCTGCGGGGTGGTGAGATACTCCCCAGAGACCACAGGCCCTCACCTGGGAGGGGGCCTGCTGGGTTTATTCTGTGGGTGCCCAGCATCCCAGCCAGAGACTCCTGTTTTGCACACTCACTACAGATGTGGCTGCCTGGGGAGTTGGCTGGAAAAGAGAAATGACCAAACCAGACTGTTTAAAATGGATCCCCAGCTTCTTACTGCCTGATGTGGGCGGAAGAGTGACCACTAAGGAGAGCAGGTTCTGTGATCCAGGGAGGGTTTAGGAGGGCCGTGACAGGAGACAGATTACCTGTGGCACCCAATCTCTGAACTTGTGAAAGCTGAGTAGAACCCACACCAGGGTGTACCCAGGGGGACTTCAAAACTAGGGTGAGCTGGGCTCGAGGAAGTGACCTCTAGAAGAAGCCTGGGACACTACTAAGCCCAGCCCCACCTTATAGATAGGGACACCCCCCTCAGGGGTGGGGGGGGCTTGCATCCACTGGAATATTCTTTCAGCAAGAGGCTCATTCCATGGTTCTGTTGGGCATTCAGTCTGTGCTGGCCGGAGGCTGGATTTCTAAAATGGAACATGCAGTGCCCACGGCCTGGGAAGGGGGAATGGGCAGTCCTTCAGGGGCCACTGTGCGTTTACCAAGGCAGAGTTTCACGGCTAATGCTAAGTAAGGTGCGTGGGGCTGAGACATGTTCAAACAATGAAGCCTCTTCCTAGTATCTCTTAAGTTGGGCTAATGCGTGGCTCCCTCTGCCTGTGTCACTGTGTTGCAGTATGGTCATTGGGTTTCATGCAAAGGATTCTGGTGCACCCTCCTTCTCTTGCCTTCAATTGGCTCAGGTGGCAACAGGTGGTGGCAGGGGCCTGGCTTCACAGGAGAGACCACCTCCAGGCATGGCCCCTGAGGGTAGGAACAGTCTAACCAGGCAGGGGACCTATGGAGGAGAAGACAGGACCCCCACCTTACCCCTCCAAGTGAAAGGGGAGAACAGGCGTGGACATGGAATGAGAGGCAGGCGCTGGCGGAACTTAGTACCCTTTGTGGTGTGTGTGACCTGCGACAGCAGGGACTTCCAGAAGAAGTAGTTCTTTCTTTCCCTCCCTGTCAGCTGTCTTAGAAGGAAGTTTTTGTCCTCACTCTGGCCCCTGCTCCCTCTTCCCTGCCCTCCACTTCCTCAGTTGTCCTCCCTCTCTTCCTCTCTGGGTCAGGGGTGGGCTCCCAGGGGGCCTGGGGAAAGCAGACACCATCTTGTGGTTCCTCTTGTCTCGATGCCTGATGCCTAAGAACAGTAGAGGGAGGGAAGGCCAAGGAGACACCTCCACCCTGGGAGGATTTTTTTAAAGTTACGGACTATTACAACTCAGCAACAGAACTATAAGCAACCCAATTGAAAAACAGGAAAAAGGCTCAGAGTTTCCTCCAAAGAAGATGTGCACATGGCCAATAAGCATATGAAAAGGGGCTCAGCATCATTAGTCATTAGGAAAATGACATCAAAACCACATAAGGTGCCACTTCACACGAAATTAGGATGACTATTATCAAAAAAATATATAAAATGACAAAAAGTGCTGGCCAGGATGTGGAGAAATTGGGACCTTCATACATTAACGGTGAGGATGTCGAATGGGTTCTTTGCGTTTAACAGTTTGGTGGAGCCTGGCACTCCCAGGTTAGAAACCAAAAGACTTGCCGGCAGAGGCCTGACTAGGTACCCGGAGATGTGTGCTCAGAGCAGCACCACTCACAGTGACCGACCGGTGGAAATAGCCTGGCCGTCCGTCAGCTGGTGAACGGATAAACAATTGTGATACATCCACATGATGGCACATTTTTCAGCCGTAGAAAGGAATCAAATACAAACACATACTGCAGAGTTGCTGAACCTTGAAAGCGCTATGCTAAGTAAAGGAAGCCAGGTAGAAGTGGTCACCTATTGTCTGATCCATTTATTAAAACATCCAGAGTTGGAAAATCTGTGGAAACGAAACACAAACGGGTGGTTGCCAGGGGCTGAGAGGAGAGGAAATAGGGAGCAATTGCTTGAGTATGGGTTTCCTTTTGGGGTGATGTTTTGGAATTAGAGGTGGTGGGTGCACAGCATTGTGACTGTATTAAATGCCATTGAATTGGTCATTTTTAAATTGTTTGTTTCATGTTGCTTGAAAAATGTTTTAATATTTTAAATATTACAGAAGAGTACATATAATAATTTAATAGGCACCCAGGTAATAATACTCAACTTTGTCAAATCTTAGTACTTGCCTCATTATTTTTAGTGTTAAGGAAACAAAGCTTTTCAGGTGCCCTCAAATGCCTCTGGATACTCTGCTGTTCTGTTATCCTCCTTGCTGCAGGCTCAGGACCACCCCTAGGCTAAAAGTGATGAACTGCACAGGGTCTTCTTTGCATGTTCCCACGCTGTATAAAAAGAGTGTCCTTCTGTACGTCTCTCCTGCAGCATCTTCTGGGGTTTACATGCATTTACACATGTGCACGTGGGTATTCTGATGTGGGTGCTAGGAGGCCTGAGAAGCTTAATGAAACTCAGGACTCCCACTGGCTCAGCCCCTTCCCAGACCCTGCCCCATTCTGTACCCTCTTATAAAGAATGTCCCCAAATTGAATAAGCTTCAGGCTAAATCTGGACCATCCCGACTCTGACCAGCAGCCTATGAAAGCCACTATTGTCCCTCATCCTGGCCTCACTTGGTAGCGTCAGCCTTTACTATTTTCTGCTTATTCGAAGGGTGTGAAATGCTTGATTACTTTTAGATCTGTAGTCCAGCGAGTTGCTGATCACAATTCACATTTCACATTCCCATACCTGACCTCTCAGGAGCCTGAGAGGTACAGATGTCAACCCTCAAGAGTCATCAGGGCAGCACTCACTCCCCTCTCAAGGCAAGGAAACTGCCCCCAGAGTGGGGGTTGGGGGGGTGGGGAGGTGGCTCCAGGCAGGGCATGGTAACCTCACCTTGGCCTGCAGCCCTGCTCCCCGAGTTCCTGACCTCTGATGAGAAGTGGGCACCCAAAACCCACACTGGCGCACCCCATGGGCCTGGGTAAAATGTTCAGTGTCTCCCCAGCCCAACACCTCTCCCTGGGCTCTGCTTCTGTGCTGTTCCTGCCCCCCACCCACCAAGGAGGACTTTTCCTTTTGAAGCCACAATCTTTTTCTCTTCCTCCTCTTTCTAAGTCAAGGCCTTTGTGACACTCATCACACCATTACAGGACAGGATGCTGACATTGGATGCTTTTCATCTATGCTCTAGCCAGAGCCCCAAGAGGAAATCTCCCACAAAGTGCCAGGAGTGACCCCGACCCCCCCTGCAACACACACAAACTTCTAGAATTTGTAAAGGAAGTACTTCAAAATGGGCCTACAAAATTACTAACCCACACCCTCTTGCCAGCCTTAAAAGAGGTGGAGCAGCGAAAAGCTTGGCTGGGATTGAGAGAGAACATTGCTTTGAAAAGAGTGTACTAGGGGTACCACCCAGCCCTCCCTTTGTGTGGTGGAAGGCAACACTTATAGGGTGCACTTTGGGTGTGGGTGGAGTGGGAAAGCCACCTGGGGTAAGTCTGCAGTGAACTGGACGATGAGACAATTTCTATTGGAGAGTGACTAGACACATCCTGGAACTTGCCCTAAGTGATCACCTTCCAGGAGGGGTCCTGGGGGTCATGTGGGCAGGATGACATGGCGAGTGGTCCATCTGGCTCCACTGAGAAGGCAGCATCTGGGCTCCTAGGATCTGGGTGGCACTTCCTGCAGTGACAGTAAGTCACATCCAGGTTTCCGAATTTCCTCAGACACTTATGATGTGCTTTTGCGTGCAGCAGAATCATGTCAAGGTGGTCCTGCCTACCTGGCATCCTGGGGCTAGGCCTGGCTCCCTTCTCGTCCCCTGACCCGGGAATGAAAGATAGCTCATAGCCACTGCGGAGCTCACACCCTCCTGCGCTTGCTTGTCAAAAACACACTGGAGGGTCTGAGGCACTAGATCCACTGGCAGATCCAAGAATCTGCATTTGATAAGCAAGGCACAGACCCCCATGGTCATCGGCAGGCCAGCCTACCCCCTCAATGTTTTTATGGGGCACAGAATAGCGGGGACTGCCTCGGTGAGATGCACCCTTTCTGCTCTTGGGGAAGCTTCTTGCTGCCCCAGCCAAACACCTCTTCTCCAGTCACCGCGTGTGGGGCTGGCTTTGCTGGCCAGTGCAGGACAGTGGCTGAGTGTGGCCTTCCATGACTGTGTCCTTGGACTCTTGGCCTTGTCCTATCTTGTGCTGTGGGCACTTCCCAGTTTCTCCTCTCTAAAGAGAAGGGAGGGTTCCAGGTAGAGGTCTCTCAGGGTTGTCCTTGGAGTCCAGAAGTGACTTTTCCAGTTTTTCAAGAAGCAGAGGCCTGCTTTGATCAGGAGTCAGAGATTTGAGCTGTTCTCTGAAAAGGGCTAAGTGTGATGATTGGATTCCAAGAGCTCCTGGAAGGTGGCGCACTTGCCATCACAACCAAGCCGCATCAGCAGAGCACTCTTACTTAGCTCACCCTGAGTCCCTCCCGACTCCATGAGGGGTCAGCCGGCCTGGTCCCAGGTACCCTCCCTCTGAGTAGGAGCATTTCAAATGCCACTGCAGGACAGCTCAGACCAAGGACAAAGGCTGACTATTTGCGCCCACACCCATCCCCACTGTGCCCAGGGAGTGGGCCAGTGTGCTGTGCTGCCAGCCTGCCGAGGACAGTTCTGAACCCTTAGGAATGGGTTGGCTTTGCTCTGGACTCAGCGCATTGTGTGAAGAAAGGGCTGGGGGCAAGGACTGAGCCACCTGTGTCCAATTTGTCCAGGCTGGATGGAGGAAGGGGGACTGACTCAGTGGATTTGGCCCAGAGCCCGGCTTCCCCCAACACAAGCCCAGCGGTGGCTTCCACATGGTGTTTGCACCAAAGAGGCAGGCACTGATAAGATCCCCCAGCAGCTGTTCTGGTTAATGCTGAGGGATGTGAGGACAGTGGGTGAGTAACCCTGAAGCATGACAGCCACAGGGATAGTCGGCGGACTCCTCACAGGTGTCAGGTTGTTCCCTGGAGCACAGGTCATGTCCTGGTTTTCCAGCATCCTGGGCCCGACCTGCCCTCTGCATTCTGCTGGGAAGGAGGGCTTGGTTCCCAGCAGCTCCTGCCAGCGCCAGGGTGATGATGTCTGGGCATGGGTCTGCTGCACCTTTAACTGTAGGCTGTTGACCGCCGCCACCCTGTACACAGCTCCTATTCTGCCCACCTTGGGGCAAAACAACCCCGGCTTTAACACACCAAGGCCGTAGTGTCTGAGGAAAATAGTAGGAACTAAAAGACAAGCATCACCAACCATGGCATATTGATATACATGGGAGGTGGGAAGGGACAGACCAGCTGACTGAAATTCCAGGCCAGCACCCCCATCCTCTTAGAATTCATCTGAGTGGGAGAGGAAGGGCAAGGGAGGTGAGGACCCCAGAAACTGCTGAATCCACCTTGAAGGAGGCCCTTAGAGGGACAAAAGTGCAGGCTTGGGGGGGCCAGTCCAGGAAAAGACCAGCCAGTGAAGCCATACCACCCCTGTCAGTGAGGGTTGGGTGGTGACTAAGGTCCAGTGATAGGCCTGGGATGGGGACTGAAGCCTGTACCTGCCAAAAAGGGGGTACTGTCCTCAGAGCTCTGGTCTTTGTCCTTAAAGACAAATCTTGCTGTTCTTTTCATCTAAAAGATAAGGCGGTGGGAGCAGGGTGAGGGCCAGTGGGCTCACCAACTGTGCCACCTTGTTCCTGGGTCTGGGACCTTGGAGCTGTGCGTTCTGCATCAACAAGGGAGAGACATCATAGCATTCATGCCTGGATCTCTGTGAGGAATGAACACATGTGACAGGCACTGGGCTCTGGCAGCAGTGGGATGCTCATTGTTACTGTTCTCTAGCTATTAGCGGCAATCATTATCAATTCACTAATAACACCTGCTCTGAGACCAGCTGGCCAATCCATGCTAAAAGGGGGTCATGAGGCCAATCCTGCACCCCCTTTTGCCTGGGATACCCTACTTGGCAGGACGTGCGAGGCAGAGAGTGAGTCAGGTTTGGGAGTGCATGGGGCTGTAGATGGCACACATGGCTTGTCCTCAGAGTCCTCAAACGTTGCAGACACTACCCTCTGCGGCTCTCCCAGTGGCTCATGGGCTCTGAGCTGTGCTTGGCCAGCCAGGCCACGGCAGTCCTGCCCTTTCTCTGCCTTGGGGGTGGTGGACTTCCTGAGCCTCTCTGCTGCCAGCCTGGTGCCAGGACAGGTGGGGAGAGCTTTGTGAATTCTGAGTGTGATGAAAATTGCTGCATCTGCCCAGAGGCGAGGAAAGCAATTGCCAGTGAGTCTAGGATTAAAGCTTTCAGAAACAATTTGTCATCATCACCGTCAGTGCATCACCGTCTGAAAGGGCAAGCCCTACTTCCCCAGCCTCCACCCTGCCCTGTGCTTCTTGCCACCAATCAGGAGCAGTTGGACTGAGGGACCTGGCAGCAAGGGGAGTACCCCAGCTTTCTGTCTTAGAGTGGTTTCCAGAAGCAGTCCCCTAGCCCTTGCCAGTCTCCATTCATGGCACTCCTTTGGTGCAGGTGGCATGGCAGGGCTGAGTTCTCCATCCTCCCGCCCGGGCTTCCCCAACACCTTCACCCAGAAGCCCAGCCTGAGAGTACCCACTTGCTGGCACTTAACACCTGCGCCACAGGCCCTGCTGGGGTCTGTCTCCCACCTGACAGAGAGCATGTCCACATCTCAGCACAGACCCATGTGCTGTGCAATATTTGTTTGTTCTCAGCAGGGGACAGGGCCTGGTATCTGGTCTCCTGCCTGGCTAGTGTTTATGTATCACAGGATGAGTGCTTAACACCAAGGGCAGACGGAAGGTGGAACTGATAGTCACCACCAATTCTCAGGAGGTCCCACAGGACCCTCGAGAGACACACCAGGTCCCGTATGGGCAGCTTGCAGGTACACACCTGTTTTGTTTGCTCACAATGCCAGCTGACTTGGTGACTGCTATCACTGCTTTTTGCGTTTTTTTTTCTTTCTTTCTTTCTTTTGCACAGAAGCCACTCCTGCCTTATTTAGCGTGATTCTGTCTTTCACAGGTGGTTTACCCAGATTTGTCACAGAACCTCCTGCTTCTGTTTAGGGCCTGCTGGTTAGGGCCAGTGGGTGCCGCACGGTTGGTAAAATTTTCCATCCGACTAAAGACATGGCTGAGGAAAGCCCTCAGTCTGTCTGAGAAGCACTCGCTTTCATTCAGGAATGGTGGCCGGCTTCTGCCTGGTTGGTTGAGACCCTCTGTGTCCACTCCCAGCTTCAGCCTCATGCGGTGGCCAGTGCTGTGGCGCAGAAGTATAGGGCGTGCGATGGGACAGAAGAACCCACTGCCACTTGAGGGAAGTGGGGTGCAGGCCTGAGCAGGGCCCCCCAGGCCACTCGTGCCCTGATAACATAACTATGCATGTGAACTCGTTCCTGTCTCTTTAAATCCCAAGTCTTCACAAATGGACTCCATGCCCCAAGTCCCAGTCTTGCCTTCAAATTGGGTAGAAGGACACGATCTAAGCCTGTGTTGGGAGGGACGATGGCATGATGGGTTGCCCTGGGAGGAAGGAGCCTGCTGATGAAGTGGCCATGGGAGCCGAGCATCTGGTACATGTAGCTGAGCCAGGGGCCTCGATGTGACTCCCAGTGACCGCCGTGGGAGAGCCTCCATATTCAAACTGCCAGTAAGTGCCTTGTCAGTTGGCAGAGGGGGAGGGAGTCCCCATACGGTCTTCTGACCTTCCCCAGACACCTCCCTGTGAGTCAGAGCCAGGCATGCTGAACACACTTCTAGACTCCGTCCCTGTCCTGGGCAGAGGGGTTTGGCTGGCCGTCCCCACCTGGGGACAAGCCTGGGTACTTCCAGCAAGACCTGACTCTTTTTTTGGTGGATCCAGAGCTGCTCCAGTGGGCCTAGCTGCCTGGGCCAGGAGAGGGGCTTGGTTCAGCAGTGTGTCTTTGGATAAGGCCTGTTTCCTGAGTGCGGCTGCCTGCAGTGCCGACCATGCTCGTGGCCAACCTCAGCATCTGCTAAATGCATGAGTGGGCAAGTGAAGGAAGCATCTCCTCGGACTTGCTGGGACCTCAGTTCCTCCAGACAAGGGCAGTTGGCATGAGACCCTCTGTGTCCACTCCCAACCTCAGACAAGGGAGTCCCCATTCTCCCTCTCAGACCTGTTTCCTGAAGAGAAGAGCCAAGGGGCCCCAGGAAAGCCTTCAGGGTTTGGGGGTCCTGCATCTTCACCCTCTGACTTCCATCTGTGTCATCCTCCTACTGCCTGGTGCTCATGTCCTGTGCTGGTCGAATCCCCCTCAACTGTGCCCTCCTGGTGTTTCAGTGCCCCCAAGTCCTAGACGCTTCAGTGAGCACAGACATTTCCGGCATCACAGATTGGGTCTGCTGGCCCTGGTAGCCTTTGGAGAGCACTGCGGGGCCCGGGGACAAATCTCCTCTGCTGTGGCTATCTTTTTCTTCCCTCCTTGGGGAGACCTGACCAAAGTGGCAGGATGGCTCAGTACTGGGAGCACAGCCCATGTCCTGTCCCCACACTCCTCCAGGACATACACCAGGTGCTCAGAGCTGCAGGAGCCACACCGCCAGGCCTGTCTGTGGAAAGGCCTGCATAGGGAGCCTCCGTGGTTCATGCCCAGACATGTCACGGGAAGTATATCTGCTGGTGGAGACCCTGGCAGAGCACAATGGGGCCCTAGAAAATATCCAGAGAATGAGAGCAATTCCTCGGCACTGAGCTCAGTTCTCCAGCCCCGTGACAGAGATGGTGGGTGACTGTGGGTGCCCAGCCAGTCAGCCCTGTGTCTCTCAAGAATGTTCCTGAAAATTTCTTTCCTGCTTCATAACTGAGGCCTTTTGTTCGAAAGACGGGCTTTCTCATACTTTTATGTCCTTTGTATTTGTTCCCGTGGAGGCAAACACATTTTTTTCCACTTTTGGTTTCTGGGAGATCAAAGGTTTTTCTCCTTTTGATGCTTTTGAAGTTATTTTTAAATTCTGGGTCCCAACAAGGTTTGGAGTGGGTAATTGTGCACGTATGAACCTAGACCTCCTGGGATTCTCATGTGGTTACAGGTGAGGTGTTGCCTCATCATGTAACAATTGTGACAGCTCACCGTGTGCCGGACATCTGCAGGCATAAAGTCATTGTACCCCCACAGCATGGGGGGTACAACGTATCACCACTGTTTTTCAGATAGGGGACAGATAGGTTAAGTAACTTGCCCAGGGGACAACAGGCCACTCAGCTAGTAAGTGGCAGAGCTGGGATTTAAAGTCTTCTCCTAAAGTCACACCCTGAACCACCCTCACCTACCCACCGTAAATTAATTCAGATAGAAAAAGAGAGAACTCTCTCTGAGTTTGCATGAGAGCTCCCCGCAAGACTTTCTCCTAGGGAAAGTACTTTCACAGAAACCACTTGATTGGGTAGACCACAGACACGCGCTCGTTTCCGTCTTGAGGAATTTTTGTCTCATTTTGTGCATTATCGTTGGTTCCGAGAGCCTCTGCTTTGCTCAGCATCCAAGTCGGTCTGGATTTAAAGACAAGTGTCCAGTCCCAAAACGCTAGGGTGGCAAGGAGCCTGTTGTGCCAGCTCAGCTCCCAGTCACAGACACTGAGGCTGTGTCCCAGTGACCAGAGGACACCTGAGGATGACCTCAGGATCAAGGTAAAACAGAAGCTAAGGAAAGGAGAAGGAATGTTGCAGCCAGAACCCAGGAAGGAACTACAGCGGTGCCGGCGTCACTGAACAGCAGCTGGGGCTCTGAAGACAGGAGATCCCAGGACGTGCTCCACGGCCTATGTGATGGAAACACGTTCCAAGGCCTCTGGCAGGAGCCTGCTGTCCATTTCTTGAGTCTGGATGCCTATTTCTTGTCCTATAACTACTTCTCTCCGGACAAGTCCAACCCTGGAACGTTGGTGTTTGTTCAAGGTGTCTCGGCGATTCTAGTGAAGAGCCAGGGCTAAGAACCACGGAGTGATAGCCAGCTCAGGGCCAACCCCACTTGTCCAGCCTGGGGACCTGGGGCCCAGGGAGAGGGCCCCATCCAGGGGATTCAGAGATCTTGTCTGAGACCACCCTAGCGGCTGCACCATCTCTGTCTCAGTGAGGGTGACCTGCGTGTAGGCAGGGGTGGGTGGAAGTCTGGCCCGTAGACAGACATGAAAGGAAATGGCCAGGTTCCACATGAGCGAGTGGCAATTTCAAGGTGATGGCCTCTGAACATGTGCCTCCTGGAAGCTGGGAGGCATGTTGCATGTTCTTTCCAGAGGGACATGTTGAACCCTCACCTACCCCTTGCTCTTGACAAATATTTGGCCAGTGGGGTTTTGCGCCTGGGCCGGGCTGGGCTACAGTGACTGCTCCCTGCCCAGTGCCTTATCTGTGAGATGTGGGTGTGGCACCTCGGTTCTCTGCTTGCTGGGTTTGCACTCTGTGTGTGGAAGGCGGCTTGGCCCCATGATTCAGGCTGAACCTCAGCTCTGCACTGAGCCCACCTGGGAGGCCTTTCCGCTGGCCCAGGGGTCAGTTCTTCCTTGAGGATCTCCTCCCTCAAGCCCCATCTCCCGCCTCTCCTTGCCTCGACCCCGTGCACAGCTCCCCAGCCTTCTGCCACCTTCACTGTTGCTCTGGTGCCCTCCATGCTCGAGGCATCCTCTTTCATCCCCCTGGAAAGCTACTTTTTGATCTTTGGCCCAGTGAACCAGCTAAGTCTCCTCTCCCTTCAAGACCTGATTGGAGCCCTGCCTCAGTCCCTTTAGGGCCAGTTAGCACCCTGCAACCGTCTCCACTGGGCCTCCCGGGCCACCCTAGCTGTGGGGTAGTACTCGCCCAGTGCCCGAGGCATCCGCTCATACCTGTGGTTTCAGTCAATTCACCCCCACAGCAAGGTGGGGAGACAGCCGCAAACTGTGACCTAGAGACGAGGAACCAGGGCCAGGAGAATGGATGGCATGCTACAGCCTCCTCAGTGGGCTGCATCTGCACCCTTTCAGAGCCCACATGCAAACACTGTGACTGGTGGGCACTGAGGGTGCCAGCACAGGGGGCGGGGCCCTCACAGCGGTTGCAGCTCCAACTCACATCTGCACTGCCGTTCTTACAGCCACAAAGTCTGGCCAGGGCCCTTGGGAAGAGGGTCCCTCCTGGCCTCAGCTTCGTGTCCCCCAGCTGTTCCGCTCCCAGTCGGTGACCCTGTCAGGTGCCTTCAGGCAGCCTCAGATTCACCAGTAGGAAAGTTTTCTGCAGAGAGGCCCATGTGTGATCCATCAGGCCCAGCTCGGTTATGCCAAGTCCAGCTTCCCCACCACACTGACATTTATACCAAAGTATGATTCTCTCCTGATGCTTCCCAGCCAAGAGGCTCCAAGACCACTGGTGATGACAGCGGGCTGTTACCCAGAAGGTGGTGTGCCCAACTTCACACCACAGGGAATGGAGGTCCCCTGATACTCGGGAGGATGGTGGCATGCACATACCACAGTACCATGGGACCTCTGACTGCAAAGCTGTGTCCACCCATGTCCAGCCCCGAGCACACCCTTATCTGGGTGGCGGTGGCGGGTAAGGCCGTGATTTCACTGGGATGAAAGGTGACAAAGGGAAGGGAAGTGTGTACAGAAAATCTCAGCGTGAGTTGGTGTGCGCGTGTCTGTGGGGCAGCGGGACTGCTGTGTTGGGGGACGCTGCTGACCTTGTGCTCCTCTTTGAAGATGGGGCTCACTGCCCCTGCGGACAGCAACAGGGTTGTCTTCCGGATCACGACAGGAAGTGCTTCCCTCGTGCCTGTCCTAGGCTGTGGGCGAAGCCAGGCTGACCCGGGCCCTCCTGGACTTGGTATTTCAGGTGCCACATTTCAGAAAAAGAAATGCTAATGACGCAGTGTAGCCAACCCATCAGCTGGCCGCCACACTTACATAACGGAGAGGGGATTTCACACCAAATATTAGGGAGGGAGGGCGTCACCTC
Organism: Macroglossus sobrinus; assembly: GCA_004027375.1. Lineage (NCBI taxonomy): Eukaryota > Metazoa > Chordata > Mammalia > Chiroptera > Pteropodidae > Macroglossus > Macroglossus sobrinus. The sequence goes on along the minus strand of PVKZ01002877.1, from coordinate 65,785 downwards.
AGGACAAAGCACAGCCCTTCTGATGATAGCGCTGGATGGACAAGTCTTTCCTAGAGGTGACAGCTGCCTCACTGCCAAGTGCCTCAGTCCCCGCCTGACGCAGAGATCATCACCTCGCTAGTGAGGCTGTGAGAATTAATTACCCAAGTTAGTTAAAGCACTTATGACAGTGCCTGGCAGATAAAGAAAGTGCAAGCATTTACTCAATAAAAATGTGATTTATTTTCTTTAAATGAAAAATGGCAAGCAAGCTGGGGATGGATGGGCTAGGGCGGGAGTTCAGGCTGCAGCGCTGGGGGTGGGAGTCATTTCTGGCCCTTCCTGGCCAGCACTCACCCCTGCCACTTGCCCTTTGCAGGTCTTCGGGGGTCTGGTGTGGATCCTGGTTGCCTCGTCGCTGGTGCCCATGCCCCTGGTCCAGGGCTGGGTGATGTTTGTGTCTGTGTTCTGCTTCGTAGCCACCACTGTCCTGCTCATCCTGTACATAACTGGCACCCACAAAGGGAAGGCCTCCTGGGTCACCCTGGTGAGTCCCATCCAGATGTCTGAGGAGATAGCAGTGTTGGACCTTCTCCCCTGGGGAGCTGCCCGTAAACGTTGCCCACTCATGTTCCAAGGCCAAGCGGTCCAAGCAGCCAGAGGGTCAGGGAGTCAGGAGGAAGCTGATGGCCACTGCTGGGCTCTCGCTGGGCCTGCTTCATTTTCTCCTGCGTGACTGCCCTCCTCACAGTAACCAGCAGCCCAGCCCCCAGCCCTTCGTCCAGGAGGGCTGGTTTCCATCTGGTCCCCTGGACTGTCCTTTGCTGCCCAGTGAGGCCATGCTTACTGGCCGGCTCCCAGTTACGCCTTCTAAAGTGAAGGCACCAGAGAAGGACTGCAGGGGGTTGAGGGGTGACCTGTGGTCCATCCTGTATAGATTCTGCCTGGGGCCCAGGAAGAGGGTAAAACACACACAGACACCTGTCATCACATTCCCTGGAAAGCAGGGGGCATTTGGCTGGGCCTCCTGCTCTCAGAAGGCCTCCTGCTGAAACTCTGAATTCACTTCCACATTATAGCTTCTCAGAACTCCTTGTTTGCTTTTAAACATATCTGGGCACCCCGCCACTGCCCCCCCACCCAAAAAAAAAAAAAACTAACGAGAAAACAAAACAACAGTGGAAATGGCCTGGGCCTCCCTCATCTTGCACTGGCCTCCGAGGCCATATCCAATCCTGGACTGTGACCACCAGTGACCCTTCTGAGGTCCAGAACCAATTTCTGCCGATTAAATCCCGAGCTGTCCTTTCTGCTCCACGTCCTCTTGATCCCACCTTAAGGGGAAGCAACATCCCACCTCCATCAAAGTCCTTCCTCCGGTCCCCAAACCAGGGAGAGAAGACTGCTGGTTACATAGCCTGTGGGGGGAGGGGCTGGCGGCTCAGTGCTGGGGGGATGTGGGGACAAACCTGAGCCAAGCCGGGGGACCCCAGCAGCCCTCGCCTGCACTCCAGGTGTCCATCCCTCTGAGGCCCTTCTCGCCCCTGCAGGATGCAGCCTACCACTGCATCGCAGCCCTGTTTTACCTCAGCGCCTCCGTCCTGGAAGCCCTGGCCACCATCCAGATGTACATGGGTTTCACCTACAAGAAGTACCACGAGAACATCTCCGCTGTGGTGAGACCCCGCTGACTGAAGGCCGAGCCCCAGGCTGCCTGGCCCCTCTGTTCTCTAGTTCCCTGGCTTCCGAAAGGTGTAAACCTTTCCCTCGTTTCTGAAGAGGCCTAGAGAAAGGAGTGACATGCCCAAGGCGCCCGGGCCGTTGGTCGGGCTGTACTACTTGGGCCTGGGGCGTGAGGAGGGCAGATGTGTGAGGGTGCATGGCCACTGCAGCATTCTGAGCTCCTGTGACCTGTCTCACTTCACCCTCACAGCGGCCCAAGAAGGGGGCGGTCATTACACCCACTTCACAGAGGGAGGACCAGGGCCTGAGACTGCAGGGCAGGGCACCAGATATCCTGACCCAGCGCTCTGTCACCCACACTAAGCACTGGCACAGGAGGCCCCTTGGGTCTCCTGGCTCTAGCTGGGTGGTCGCTTTGCCATGGATACGCAGTCAGTGCCGGGGAGCAGTGGCTCCAGGGGTGCAGAGTCGAGTGGCCATTGTTTGGCCAGGCCCTGGCTCTGAGGCTGGGGCTGGGGAGGCCCTTCCAGGCCCAGCATGTCCAGACACCCCCGGCTTTGGGTGTTGGCTACTTGGAAGGCCTTTGTGACGCTGTCCTGCTGGAGGGGCCCGAGATGCCTGTCCTCCACTCCTTGTGCAGGTCCCTGGCAGCCTCTGAGCCTCAGCGTGTTCATCTATGAGATGGGGTGTCCTTCTTGTCCAGTCCCCTGAGGGCCATGGGAATGGTCAGCGACTTCCTCCCAGTGGGCAGTGGTTGGAACATGAGCCTTCACCCCATTCGGCCCTTCCACAGGACAAGTGGGGGTGCTGGCTGCCTGTGACGGGGTCAGGTCTCTGTGCTCTAAGAGGAGTGCTGTCCAGTGGTGGGGCCAGACCACCGTGAACTGGGTTTTCTTGTTAACAGAAAGGTTGGAGTGACAGGGGGTGGGGGGACAAGGACAGGGTGTTTCGGGAAAATTTTCTCAGAGCCGTATGTGCGTGGGCCTGCACCAACCAGTGTGCTGACTCACGGCATCGAGGTAGGAATTTCAAAAATAAGACCACAGCTCAGAAGTAGCACTTCTCAGACTCTGGAGATCGGCCTACAAATTGAGCAAGCCCAGAGGTCAGGTGTGGTGACAGGTCACAAGATGCCAGTTCCAGGTGCCAAAGTTCACCCAGCCCCACTTTTTGGAAATGATGGAGCAGAGGCAAGAGGACACCATGGGGTGGGGAGGGGTGGCGTTGGGCTTTGGCAAGGGGCCTGAGGAAGTTTCTTGAAGCCTTGTTGCTAGTCCCTATGGGTCCGTCCTCTGCCCTGAGGAAGCCACACGCTCCCCTTAAGCTCCAAGCCTCCTCCCCAGTTCCATAAACACGGCCACCTCATGGTCCCTGGAACCCCTCACTGTCCCACAGTGTAGAATGGCCCCACATGGGCTCATCTCCTGGGAAGGCGCGTTTATAGACAGCAGCACAGCCAGCAGCACCTTGGTGGGCCTTCCTTCCGGGAGGAGGGTCATCCTTCAAATGACTCTGTCATCTTCCCCTCACCTCAAGAGCCTCATAACTCCCCATCCCAACCTAGAGCTTCTCCCGAGCAGACATAAGCAAGGCACTTGACAACCAATTCTGTAAAACTGCTGCAGACAGCTGTGAAATGTAGCACTTCGCAGGGCAACCCAGATGGACAGGTCTCTAGTGGAGACACACTGAACTCAACTGTGTTCCAACTTGCTTGCTTTTCATCCAAATGCAACAAACATCAGAGAAGTGAGGAGGATGCAACCGTGCAGCTCAATGAATTTTCTTAAAGTGGACCCCTCTGTGTAACAAGAGTCCTGATCATGAAACAACAGAATGAATGGCTCCCAGAGTCCCACTCCTATCCTGCCACCATCACAGGGCACCCACACTGAGGACAACTCCCACCTGACTTCTAGCTGCCGGGTTCAATCTCGCCTGCTTTTAAAGTCCATGGAGACGGGGCTGTGCCCTGTGTGCTTTTTGATGTCTGGCTTCTCTCTTTCAACCACAAGCTTGTGGGCCCACGTACGTGGCCAAGTGAGAGTACGGTGTTTGTTCTCACTGCTGAGTAGCGTTCCATGGAGCACCACACCAATATCTGCCCATCCACCCCATGACTGACCATGTCCCTACATTTTCATTAGTTGAGCTGGAGAAACATGAGCATGCCCAGGCAGAGTCAGCAGAGCCAGAATCAAGATCAAAACTCCCTCTGCCTTAGATGCCTTGGATCGAAACCCCACAGGGAGATGGGAGCCCAGTTCCATGTAAAGTCATGCCTTTCTATTCCAAGCATCAACTGCATCAGTGTGCAAGACAGTAGGAGTCACTATTACCCGGGATTTAGCCCCAGGCCCTGCCCAACCTCAATTGCCCTTTGGAGGGCCTGGGGGCAACCAATCTGGGTGTGGGAAGGTGACTGGGGACCTCTTCCTGTGTCCCTAGCCTTTGGGGGTACTGGGATTGGTGGACTTGACTGAAGGTAGCTAGAAATTTCTACAGACATCTGCAGGTTCCTGGGCCTGTGGGAGGCACTCATGGCAGGCGTTAAGGGAGAAGGGTTTTTGAAAGCTTAAAGTCCCTTCACGTCCTTGGCTTTAGTGTTCCTGACGTGTCATTTCTTGACCTCATTTGAAAAATAAGTTTCTGTTTCCTGTTCCCGTAGGGACTTCCGAGGTGTTTCTGCCAAGGGTTCTCACTGCCCAAGCGGTGAACCACTCCCCGCTGATGAGGGAGAGTTTTGGGGAGCTGCTCACTCATACATATACATGACTGCTCCTTTCAGCACTTACAGTCCCCAGATGTGTTCCCTCTCACTTGTTATTAAATAACTCGGCTTACTCATCACCCCTGGCCAATGGCTCAAGTTGAAGGGTTCGCCCATGTGTGGCGGTAGGGAGGAAGCAGCATGGTGCCACTGCTGTTTATGGGCATTTTCCAAAGTCATGGAAGCGTGGCCACCTGAATGCTGTGCCTGGTTTGAGAACTCCTGACCTGTGCCCAAGGTCACAAAACCAGGTACAGGTAGTTAGCCCAGAGGCAGGCAGTCCATTAGGGAGGCAAGATGCCGAAGTATGGGGATAGGAAGAGATGGTGCCCAGTGAACACAGTGAGTTGGGGACACGATAGCCACTAAGTGACCATTTGCTGCAGTTCCAGGGCCTTTGTTCCCAGTGCTAAAGCAGCCGATTGGGTCTTCTTAGCAGCTCTTTCAGTAAGCCGCTTTCTTTTTTGCAAAAATTTAAAATCCCTCCTCTGTGCCCATGTCCTTTACTTCCTGTGAGTCTATCTCTCATCCCCAGGCTCACAATGTTAAAAATCATAGAATAAAATTCTGATGGGGTCTAAGGATATCCAGGGAGCATCCAGACCTTAACTGGAGCCACCAAACCCACGTGCTTGTGACCCCTTAGTGGGGGCTGCTGGGTCACAGCTGCTGGGCTCTGGTCTGACTATTGTGGAGAAGGGATGTTTTCTGTGGATGGTGGTTGGCACTCCCCTGCATCTGAGATCCCCTTTCCAATTGGGTGGCATCCACATGATCGTGAGATGGCAGATAGTTGGCCTTGCACTCAGGTCCAGTGGTTCATCCGGTCACCCGGAGCTCTGTGCTGAAAGCCTTGTGGGGCCATATCTGGGATCAGCTGTGTGAGTGTGGGAAGTGGCGGCAGGCCACACACAGCAGGCCTGTTATCCTGAGGGCCAGGCGAGCAGCCCATGCAGTGGACAGCCACACCACCCCTGTCCCCACACATGCCTCCTAACAATCATTTATCTGGGTTGCAGGTGTTTTCGTACATAGCCACTCTGCTGTATGTGGTCCATGCAGTGTTTTCTCTAATCCGATGGAAGTCTTCATAAAGCCACAGAAGATCTTCAGCTGAAACCCAGACGGTGTTACCTGATCAGCTCGTCTTCCAGCCTAACTCTGTAGAATGCATAAATGCTCTCCATGGTGGAAAAAAGAAACCAGCCCACCTCACCCCACCCCGCCAAAAAAAAGCAACACTCTGTTTTTTGTGAGTGTTATGTTTATGCTCCCATATAACTTTATGTCAAGGTTGAGGGATCTTCACCTCCAATGACTTTCTTGGGTCATTCATTCTCTGTTCATGAGGGGGCTGTGATCTGAGGGCGGAACGAGACTTCCTGCTGACCCCTGGGTGGGTTCCGAGGACTCTCCTCTAGGATTTTCTGTCTCTCTGAGCACCCATGTCAGCGCATTTCTAAGTCTTCATGGGGAGTAAAACCTGCCTGACAAATATTTGTAGATGTCCTGTGGAAGATGCCACACCTCTGAAATACTCCATAAAGTGCCTTTATATTCAGTCCCTTGGCTGGGTGCGTTTTGCGTTTTGTTTCCCCGGGAACGTGACCGTCATAACATCAGTTCCATCTGATGAATCTTTGGCTCAGATTGACACTCTAGAGGCAGCATCAAATGGCAGTTCATGTGGCAGCTGTATATGCTGGGCCACCACACTGTCAACCCAGAGTCTGGCACTGGGCATCCAAGCATCCCAAGCTACCAGGGCATCAGCCAGAACAGCCTCACCCTCTCTAGAAATCCACCAAGTACCAGCATGAGGGTCCCCTTCTTTTTCCTACAATACAAAGGGATCTGTGCTTAATTAGAGGATCCTTAAGCCAAAGAAAATGAGGCACATAAGTCCTCGCTCTCTGTGCAGCTGGTCGCAGTGCTCCAGGCTGTGTGCTGAGTTCTGTTCTAGTTCAGAATGTAGGTGGTAAACAGGTTTATTTCCTTAGGCCACTCCATAAGAGGGAACAGGTACTGGGTTCAAGAGAGAAAGGATACTCAGGGACAAGTGGTGAATGCCATGTTTTGGGTATGAGACATCTGGGCTGAAGGGACAGGGAGCAGTCAGAAAGGAGGGCACTCAGGACTCCTGAAAGCCCAGCTCGTGTTGTTCTATCACCCAAAGAACTGTTCCAGACCTGGGACACAAGAACAGGTGCCTCAGACACCAATCAACACCCAGCCAGCAGGTGCACAGGCAGAGGCTGGATGACCTCTTACTAGTGGCCACGTGGAACACAGATAGAAACCTCGGGCAGAGGTTTGACTGGTAGACACTTTATGTCCCTTCCGACGTGGGGACTCCATGGCTCAGTTGGGTCTCAGTGGTATCTCCAGGCTATCCCTTTGTTATGCTAGGGGCACTTTTAGTGAGTGCATTTAACACAAGATGTTAAGTAAACTTCACAGTGAATTAGGAGCACAACGTTTGACTGGGGCTTTATCCTGAAAAGTTAAAGTACAAACTAAGACATGGGAGGAAGTTTGTCACGTGTGTAACATCTGCAATCAAATGATGAGGGAAGTCTACGTATTTCCACAGAACTGCCAGTGACCTGACACCATGATGCTAATGGAGCCCCACTTTTCACTCCCATCAAAACAGGGAAGCAGAAGGCTTAGCTGTTTCCCAAGTTTTAAAAAATTTAATCCTTCTCTTTAAAGAAGCTTTGATAGGGTCTTTCTCTGTTGCAAGCAAGTCTCACTGCGGAACACTCACTAGCCCAAAGCTTTGCAGGGGATTCGCCCACGACTTTCTCTTTCCTCCCATCCAAGTCAAGTTAGCGATCTGCGGTTTTCATTTAGCATTTGATTTGCACCCAGCTTGCACTGGAATTTAGTGGGATGGGCAGCCTCAAAAATGCTCTCTCCTGGCCTCACCCCTTCCCCAGTCCCACTCTCACCCTAAGCATCTTATATCTCATTGCTCAGTTCCATCTGCAACCAGCTGTTTCTGAAGTGTCTGAAGATCCAAATGCTGGTTAGTGGGCAGGCCTCTGCAAAAAATAAGCATTCACTGAGCACCTATCGTGTGCTGGGACCACTGGTCCCTCAAAGTGTGGGATGGTGTCTGCCCCAAAGCTTCTTATGGCCACCATGCCTCCCCTCTCTGCCTCAGGTCTTGGGGCATACCTGGTACCACCCCGAGGGCAGATGGGGCATTCTTAGATGTTGCCTCTCCATGGCCCTGACTTGGACCAAAGTACAGGTTGCACCAACACCTGCACACAACTACCCAAGGGACTCACACCAGCACAGGTGTGACTATCTTGCTGCCATTTGGAGCTCTCAACTTGGGCCAGGTACTGCAATATGCACCTTGCAAATCTATGGAGTCCTGTCATCCTCCCAGCGGCTACAGGAAGTGGCCAGTACTGTCACGTTAAAGGTGAGGAAACAGACTCAGCTGGTGAGAACAGGAGCTGCGCTCAGGGTCTGCTCCTTCTGTCCCTAGAGCCCCCCAGGGCCCAGACCTGTCCCTATGTAGGTCTGTCCTCCAACCCTCAGGAAATGACAGTGAGCTGAGACCTTGCAGTGGTCCTGGTGCTGGTGAGCAGGGGATGAAACTGGGCATTTGGGACAGCCCTCGACCACTAGCAGTGTGGGCAGGCCACGTGTCAGGTCCTCGACTTGTCTTACTGAAAGGGGCTGGCTGCTCTGGCTGCAAAGTTATGACAGGGCCAGTTCAGCTACTGAGGTCCACTTCACAGCCCTGCAAAGTCAAAGGCCCACCAAGCCCAGCCAAAGCTTTGTAAAGAAGGTGACTGAGATGGGGTCTGCGATGTGACCCAGCACCAAAGCCCGTCGGGCAGAACACATTGCAGTCACCATGGCCATCATGGAGGGCCGACCACGAGAGGTGGCTGTGGGTCAAGTCCAGCAGGTGAGGCGGAGGCTCTCGCCTGTGGCTTCAGTGGCTGCAACCCTTTGCTTGATGGAGCCCTGGGAGTACCTTCATTTGTGGGGTTGGGTGGCCTGGCAGGGGTTTCATCTGCACTCAGTCATCTGGGACAGATGCCTGGTCCCCACCTCTGCTCACATGGTCCCCACTGGATCTGCCCTCTCCTGGGGAGGACATAGGAGCTGGACCACCTCGACATTCTAGAACCAAGCTAAAGAGCACTGCTAGTCAGAACTTCTCAGCTCCCTATGCCGACCTTCAAGAGAGCAAAGCACACTGCCAGCCATGGGCCAAGCTTGCACAGGGCCCATTGTCCCGGGGTCACCCAGAGCCTTGGCAGCATCTCTGGCCCAGCCAAGTGTCCTTGCACACATGGCCATTGCCCAGAGAACAACACGACTTACAGAAACAGATTTATAGCAGCCCCCACTCTCTGTGTGACTCAAAGGCTGTTGTGCCTCCGTCATCCCTGGAGCGGCCGCCTCTAAAAGGTGGGTCACTGGAGGCAGGTGCTAGGGCTCCCCCTGTGGCCTCTTCCTTCCCTGTTAACATGGGGACAGTCAGGCTCTACAGAAGGCACCCAGGGAGGTTTGGCACATGCACGGAGCTCAGATTACAGGACTTTTTTCAGCTGGCACATGGTCAACCAGAGCCTCCAGGAGGCAGAGAACAAGGCACGAAGGGGACGAGACTCAGTGACATTGTTTGTCCAAGCTACTGGAAGGCTTTGCTTCTTCACTTAATCCTTGTGATCGCCATGTGTGGTGCATGCACTTGAGGGGGCATCTGAGCACAGAGAGGTTAAGTGACTTATGCAAGGTCACACAGCAAGCAGGTATGATCTGAGTTCTGGGAGTCTGTCTCCAGAGTTCCCAAGTTACCTGTCATGTGCCACCTCTACCCAGACAGGTCCCTGTCCCTCTGAGGACATGCCCAGTGAGTCCACCACACTGTCCTGTGATGTTGAAGATTCCAAATGGCATGTAAAGTGTCAGGGGCACCTAGCCGGAGCCCAACCTGCCTGGGGGTATCTCAGGTGAGGGGACTCTCTCAGGCAAAGAGGTAGAGAGGGCTTTCCCAGGAGCGTGGGGGATAGGGGTGATCCAGTCAGGTGAGGGGTGTCTCAGGAGGTTGTGAGGGCTCGGGGTGCCCCAAAAGAGGACACTGAAGCCTGTTTTGTACCCAAGGGGCACCTGCAGGAACACCTGTTGGAGTGGCAGATGTCCAAGTGAGAGATGCTGAGGGTCTGGGCAGTGGCAGTGGGGTGACAGATGGGCTGAGAGGTGGAACAGAGAGGCAGTGGACAGGAGCGGCTGAGAGCCAAGATCTCTGAGGCAGCCTATGGTATAGTTATGCTCTTGGCCCCAGCGCCCCTGCCTGAGGAGGGGGAGTATTTGTAGGTTGCTGGAAGGATCCAGGACTTGGCTCAGGAAAGCCCCTGGGATAGAAGGTGGCTGAGGAATTATGGGAATGAAGGAGGGAAGTGTCTAGAACGTCCTGTAGTTCTAGCCCTGGAAGATGATGATTGTTCATCAGCCAAGTTCCTGGCATTGTCATGGATTTGGTGTTTCTGCATCTCCCCACAGAACAGGATATTTATTCGGCTGTGGAACAGTTCAAAACCTCATGACCTGAGCTTCAGTGCCTTGGGAAGGAGGCCACGTCCACAGAGCCCTCTCACCAGTAAGCAAGGGCCTGAGGGGGTCAGTCAGTCCCCTCGGTCTCCCGAGCTGGAGCAGCCTGCCCCCACCCCACCCCAGGGACAGCAGTGCTGGAGGGCTGGGGAGCTTACACATGAAGGACGGGAGGCCTGAGAGGCACCCAGAGCTCCCAGCCTCAGAGCCATGAAGCCCTGCCCAGCCAGTGCCCCCACTCTTTCTGCCTTCCTCTTCCTTCCCCCATTTTACCAAGATGTAACTGTCACGTAACACTGCACAGGGTTCAGGCAGAGGACACATTTGGTATTTGTTCACACTCTGGAACTGTCACCATGGCGAATCCAGTTAATACCCATCTCCGTACAGTTACAGGTTTTTCCTTGTGATGAGAACTTTTAAGATTTACTTTCTTAACTTTTAATTATACAATCGAGCATTATTAACTATGGCTGCCCTGCTGTGCATCACACCCCAGGACTTAGTCTCATGCCTTTTGACCCCATTTCACCTACCCCGGCTCTGGAAACAAATCTGGTCAGTTTTTATGAGTGTGTGGGGTCTCTTGGATTCCACATGAGATCACAGTGTTTGTCTCTGACTCGCCTCATGCAATGTAATTAAGTCCCTGTCCCACAGAGACCTCTGTACCCCATGTTCACAGCAGCATCATCCACAGTGGCCATGACATGGGTACAACTAAGGGATCATTAATGGAAGAACCTGGTACACATACAGTGGAATACTATTCAGCTGCAAAAGACATCCTGCCATTTGCAACAGTGAGCATGAAGCTAGAGGCATATGCTCTCCTCTAAGATATCCCGTGTCCTTCTGCCATCGTCACCGCGGCAGGACAGAGCAATCTGGACTGACAACATGGCAAAGGACAAGGAGCCGCTCTGCCCCTGTGAGTGTGGGGACAGTGTCCAGGCTCTGTGGCCCCAGAAAGGCCTTTAGTTTCTGGGGTTAGAACTGATGATAGTCTTATGGATCACAAGGGACACACATCGACCAGCGGCCAGTTTGAGGGGCACAGCTGTCCTGAGCACCACGCACTGGTCACCTCTTCCATCCCCAACTGGGTCCTCTTCTGGCCCCAGGCTGTTCAGACCTCGCCCTGACCCCACCACCCTCCAGGCAGATGCCCTGACCAACGCCCTTCTCAAGCTCACCCATCTCCACCTCCAAAAGGACAGAGCAAGGCCAGAAGGAGAGGGGCTCTCAGCAGCTCCCAGGATGGGAAGTGGCAGTGGGAGGAGAAAGGGAATTGGCCCCTTTGGGCCCCTGCTATGACCGGTTCCTATCACCCAGGGCAGGAAGAGATGGCAAGCAGCAGGGTGCAGGGGTACAGAGCATATTTCCACAGATCTCTCACCTCTGAGAGTGGGGCTGGGACCTCCAGTCTCGGCCTGTGCCCTGCCTTGGGCAAACAGTGATAGGCATGCATGCCCAAACAGCATGCCTGGTGAGCCAGCTGGGCAGCTAGATGGTCTGATAGGGCTGCTCTGCTCTTCATCCACCCTGCGTCAGTCACTTTTCTGTCCCCTAGTGTTAGCAGACGAATGTGCTCGGCGCTTTCAGGGGGTCTCCTCTCAGGGTGCCCATCTTGCCCTGGCAAGGCCCCCATGAAGTGATAGAAGGGGTAGGAGCTCCTGGCCTCACCAGACAAGAAGGTGGGGAAAGAGGAGTGCTGGAAGGGCGACAGACAGCTGCCACGTGGTCAGCATCTGGCTCATGCCAGCTCAGCTTTGTTCCCTCCTGTGTTATATCGGCATCCTTCCCTGTGACTGAGGCTGAGCTCCCCACACATTCTTTGATGCCACCTCACAACAGGCCGCCTGGGTGGTGCTGTTATTTTCACTGTGCAGACAAAGCAGCAGGTCCTTTGACACTGAGTAATACTCACTGAGACCCTGCTCCATGCTGAGGCAGGCCTGAAGCCCAGGCAGGGACAGAGCCATCCTACAGAAGTGTTCCAGGAACGAAGGCCTTCCCCATATCACCTATCTCCCTGAGCAGTGTCTTCTGCCCCAGCCCTGGCTGAATGTTGGCTCTCAGCTGCCCTGCTCGCCTTTGGGGTCTGAAGAGCTGCTGCTCTGACGATAGCTGCCTTTGCACAGGACACTTCAAAATCTGCAAGGAAGGCCTTAATGGCATGTTTCCAACATGAGGCTCCACTCTTCCTGTCCCGAAGGTTTTCTCTTGGTGAGAATTACTGCTGGGGTGGGAGAACCACTCCCAATCCTGAGCAGTAAGAAACCCAACTCTGTTCTCTCTGGGCCCAGATAACTTGTCCTCTTATTTCTCACAGAATACCCCTGAGAAAGGACAGATGTGGTTGCAGAAGCTGGCAGGGTCTGCGAGTGGCCAGGTGACCGGGAGAGATGCACAGGATAAAGTTGGTATAAAGAGGCTCCTCCTTTCTTGGGCACAACCACACAGGCACATGTGGGCTTGGTTCCCTTGGAGTCTTCTCATCAGTAGGACCAAGATGACGTGCTGGACCTCTCTCCTGCCCCCACCCAAAGAGTGGACACCAGAGACCTGTCCTTCCTTAGTGCTTTGGGTCAATTTTGGGTGTTTTTGTTGCTGTCTTCAAGTTCATTCATCTCTTCCTCAGTGTCCCACCTGCTCTTAACTACATCAGGATATTTTTCATCTCTCAAGGTTTTATTTGCATATTTTGTCTTCCATGCCTCTGAACATGTTTAGTTTTTTGAAAATGAAATAGAGTCTTTGTCCACTCATCTGTTTCAATGTCTTTATTTACTAGGTTGTTGTTATTTCAGAGTCGTTGCAATTCGTTTTCTCCCACACTGTGAGTTTTCATGCACCTTTGCATTCTTGGTGATTTTTATTAGAGACCAGGAACTGTAAACCGCACCTCACTAGATAAATTTGTACTCTTACCAATATCTGTGAGCTTTTTATGCAGAAACAGTTGTCATAGTCGGATCTTGCTCCTAAGGTCTGAAGTTGAAGCAGAGCTGGGTTTTGTGCAGGATTAATGCTCCCACCCTCAAGGTAAGACGTCTTACTGCTCCTCAAAGGCAGCATGGGTTACAGGATTCCACTCTGAACACTGTTCCCTTTGGCCCTTTTGGGTGGTCTCTCCCTGATTGTGGGCAGCTCCCTCACAGGCACGCACCATGCTGCACACACAGCACAACTGAAAACCCCCGCAGGCCTCAGCTCTCTTGCTGGGCAGCTCCCCATTCCCTGTGAACTCTGGCCACCTGGATGGCCCTGGACCCCCAACCCCATCTCCTCAACCCAGGAAGACCACAAGGTCCTGAGAGGTTCCTTCTGCAGACTTTCTCCAGGTGGTAAGGGGGCATAATTTCATTTGCTTCCTACCTCTGCAAGATCACTGTCCTTTGTCGCCTGAAGTTGGATGTCTTGATGTCTTAGCTATGTAAGGAGAAAGGATAACCCAGCAAGACAGAAAAGGTCTAGATGGTAACTACCTTCCTTACTCAAGCCAATGTCACAGAGAAAAATGCAGCCCATCCTCATCTGGTGTCACAGGCCAAGCACCGCCCTGCCTGATGTGGCTTTCTCCCATCCCGCAGTGTCACTGGACTGCCCCTCCTGCTTCCAGGCAGAAGTGAAGCCTGAGGGCACCTGGACCTCCATTCCCACTTGACTGAAGTGGGGCAGCACACCCATTCCAGCTGAGGACGAGGGAGCCTCCATAAAATCCTGGATGGACGGACTGGGAGAGCTTCTAGGTTGATGCCTGGGAAGGTTGGGGAGGGGGGTGCCAGGAACCTGGAAGCTCTGCCCCCTGCAAATGCCTCCCCACACACCCCTACCTCTGTCCCCTCTGCTGTTCACCTGCATCCTTCAACACATCCTCTTACAACAAACTGTAAACGTTAAGTAGACTGTTTTCCCCGAGTTCTGTAAGCTGTTCCAGCAAGTTAATGGAACCCAATGCAGGAGTTTGCGGGCAGCCTCTGATTTAGAACCAGCCAGTCAGAAGCAAAGGTGATTTACAGGACTGATGCTGAATCTGTGGGGTCTGATGCCATCTCCAGTCAAAAAGTGTCATAACTTAGGCAACCGTAGGATACACAGCTGGTGTCAGAGAGAATTGCTTCATGGGGGTGAATTCCCACATCTGGTGTCAGAAATGAGCATGCAGAGCATGCGGAAGTCATGAGAGTAAAGGAGGCGGCGGGGGCCTGGACTCTTCCTCCTCAGAATGATGTGAGGACGACACCTGGGGTATCAGGAAGACACCCAAGCAACAGAAAGAGTATGAAAGTGGGTAAATAAATACAATGGGCTTTTGTTCTTGAGTTTTCTGTCACTCTGATGGTTGAAGCAGAAAGGATAACACTGTCTAACGTGGTTCTCAGTGCAAGCAGAGGAAACATTAAAACACTGCCGAGACAGGTGAAGCCCCACCACAGACTGCAACAAGGGGTGAGTGCCACGTGACCCTAGAGCAGTCGCTAAAATACCCATGCCAAGAGGCTTCACAGGAGTCAGAAAGAACAAGGCTGGCCCGTTTTCCTCCACCTTCCAGCTGTGTGACTAGGCAAGTAACTATACCTGGACTGCATGCCCTTTCCAATTAGGTGGCTCACCTGTTTCCACTGGTTTACGCGCACACGTAAAACGGCCCCAAGCTGAGAGCTAGGTGAAAACTCCTATCACAGTGACTGGTGGACTGCATGTGCTCAGTGGGTTACAGCTCTGCTTATTTATCATTGCTAAAGAAATTAAGGTCCACCTCTCCTTTACAAATGCCACCACCTGGGAATTAAAAATTGAGCCACAGGTACTGCACACAGCGGGCCCCACGGGGGACAAGGCAGAGGCAGCTCAGGCAGCCGCTCGCTTTAGGCGTGACCACACAGAGCGCTTCACTCCCTGGGTGGCCTTCACCTCCCCCCAGTCCAGTCTGCAATCTGGAACCTCATCTTCAGGCTCCGGGTCCTTCCTCAGGGCCCCCCGGGGCGAGGCCACCACAATGGGCAGCGGGCCACACTCCTCCCGGAACTCCACGACGTGAAGACCCTTCTTGTTGGCCAGCTGCTGATGGGTTTCCTGCGAGACCAGAGGAGACAGCAGTTAGGTCTGCGAGGTGCATCTGTGACCCTGGGTGTCACTGCCTTGGCCGGCAGGGAGCCAGCAGTGAGGGCACTGTGCCACTGCTGAATGCCCTTGCAGGTGCTTCTGGGAAACCTGTTGCAGGTAGAGTCATCTCAGCCCATCTCCCGCCACAGCGGGAGGGAGCAGAGGCCCTGACCTCTGGCCTTCCAGCCCACCCAATCGTGAGCCACAATGCGCCTCATCGGTCCGGATCTTATGAAACCCCAGCTCCCAATCCATAGGACGCGAGGGGAAAGGGGATGCGAGAATCCACAGACAGGCAGTTGGCACCAGACTGGGAAATCACAGGACACAACCTGGTTTCTTCAACTGAATATATGAAGAAAGAAGAGGGAATCTACACACTAAAGTGACTTAAAAGACATAGCAGAACTTACACTGTATAGACCTATCTGTAATCTGATTCAAACAAATTGTGTAAAAAATTTTTTAATCTGACAAGTAGACATTTCTAGGAGTACTGACAAGATGTGTGATACTAAATCTCTGTGAATTGTTTTAGGTAAGATAATAGTATGCCGGGGTACTTTCAAATCTATATCTTTCAGAGATACACAGTGAAATAAATGATGTCAAAATAACCAGGGCTGGGTGGGCCTGGCACAGAGAAACAAGCAGCCACAAGCTACTCCCCATGGACACTGGATGACAGTACCACGGAGATCCATGATAGAGGTTCTGTCAAAGTCTGGAAACAGGCAAATAAATCTAGTAGATGGTTTACTGATGGTACATCAAAATAGGTACTGATGTATTCAATCTCACATTTGCACATTCTACACCCACATGTACTATCCTAATTCTACACACATTTGAAATTAGAAGAGATGAGCCATTTCATAAATACAAAATAAGTCGGTGTTTCTTACAATCGATTTTTTTTACATTACTAAAATTGGTGGCATTTTTTTCTCTTGGATAGCACATTAAAATAATACAAGTTTTTTACAGCTGAGGGCATACAAGAGGGGATACATAGTAATTACATCAGAATATTCAAAGTAGTAATGTCACAGAAATGTCACATAAGTGAGCAAGTGTTCTGACTACGACCATGACCTGTCCGCAACCCATCTGTTACTTCAATGAAGTCAACCTCTAACAAGTTTACATTGAGAAGTGCTTTTGAAGGGTGTTTTGGAGAGTGCACGCATACGTGCACACACAGCTGTTCAAAAAAGATCTTTTAAACAAAGCTTTTTCTTTGATCCATTTTCCTTTTTAAACAGAGACACCTGCAATTTTCCAAGAATCATTTTATTTAAAAGCAGCCATCAAACTCAGTGTCAAGGGAGAGTTGGTCCTTCCTCTCTGCTGTTCAGGTGACCGTCAGCTGCTGTGGAGAAAGGACCTGGCCCATCAGTGCCCAGACCCACCTAGCTCGGCCAGGCTGAACTGCCTGTGTGGTCCGTACAACCTGACATGCTCCTGCTCAGATGGCTCCCGTGAGCGACAGGGCCAGCGCTAAGGAAAGGACTACATCAGTAAACAGACTTTTTAAAAAATTTTAATTTCTATGTTATCGAAGCTTTAGAACAAATGTCTGCTTTTCATAAGACAAAAATTATAGTAACTAGCTTTTCAAAATACTTAATTTTAAAAGTTCTAAACACCCAGAAGTATTTTTTAAAGGGTAACCCCCAAGAATTAAGTCTCTTGTTGGATCACCTGACTGAACAGCACAGAAGCCCCACATCCTCAGGCGGTCCCAGGATGCAACTCCGGGGCGCCCCTGGCACATGGCGGCCTTGATACTGGCACCCGAAACACAGGCAGAGGTTTGTTTCAGACCCAGGGTGGCGTTACCTGGTGTGCAAGCGCATGGAAGAGGCCCCGCGTGAGGTTGAGCATGTTGAGGGACCCGGAGACCTTGGCGTACATGTCTTTGATGCCAATGAGACGGCAGATGGTGATGATGGCCCGGTGGCAGCGGAGGCCATAGCCTAGAGAAGGGAGAACTCAGACTCATTCACCATGTCGCTTCCACACAGCTCCAGGCTCTGGGCTTGGGAGAGCCTGGTTCACAGTCTGGCTTCATCACTTCTTAGCTGGGTGACTTTGACAACTCACTTGACTTCGATGATGACACTTATTTAAATGAGATCTTATTCAAATTAAAGAAATACCATATAAATTCTTCAAACACCTGGGCAAAAAAACCAGGGCTGTCATGAAAATTAAGAGAGCTGCCTGAAAGCTCTTCTTGGGACTCAGCCCCAAAGAGGGAGAAGGCCTGTCCCTGCATCCCAGAGCCAATTGTACTCAGATGTCCAGTCACTACTGATGATGACAGTGAGCAACTGGAACTGAATAAGCCACAAGGACAGAACCATTTAAAAGCATCAATGAACTCTCTCAGGGAACTACTGTCTCCACTTGTCCAAACCCAACTACTCACTCAGCTGTTAATTCCTTTTGCTAATGTGCTCTTCCCACCAGACTCACTCCTGCAGCAGGCTGTGCTCACGGATCCCCAAGCCTCAGCTTCTCAAATCTGACTGAGGCGTCTCTGTTGGGCATTTTCAGAATGAGTTCAAGTGAAGGTAGGCAAAGGCAGAGGACAGGATGGAAGTGTTATAACTGCTGTGCTTTACTGCCAACAAATTATCATTGTTTTTAGTTACCTCTGGGTTGTTTCTTCATCTTGATGTGTGTCCTCTTAAACGTTAAAGAGATGTCATGGAATACTGGAGGCGAGAACACAAAGATGAGCAGGATTAGGTGTGTGGCTTAAATGCCCCTGCAGACATCGCAGGGGACCAATATGGCCCTGACTGAGCAGCCAGCAAGCAGTGGCCAGGGATGAGCGACAAGGTCTGACTGCACTCTCCTTCTCAGGAGAGAATCTTTGTTTCTACATGTTATATTTTTATCCTAAGAACACAGCAACAAACAGAGAAAACAAAGATAACATCATAGAGATATATTGCCACATGTAACGAATAAACATCATCCTGCAAGTTTTAAAAGAAAAGATTAACACTCACTTGTATGGCCTTCATATCGTTCCACATAATGCAAATAATGAACTGCTCTGTTCTTGGCCTGAAAGAAAGAAGGAAAATACTTTTCTTAAATCTATGCTAGAATTTACATTTCCTCAAGAAATTTTGAAAAATGCCTTTCATAAAATATTTTATTATGGAAAATTTCTAACTTGTACACAACAATTTCAGTATGTACTTCTAAAACCTAAGAATTAAATTTTAAAAATAACCACAATATCACTATCAACCCTCAAAAAATTAATAATTCCTTAGTGTCCCGAACATCCTGTCGTGTGACACACACTCCCAGTTGTCTCACAATCTTGGTAATAATCATGAGTCTGGTGAAAATGATGCAAAAAGGCACAGGTCCTTCAGAAATTGCTTTGCAGCCTATGGCCATGCCACCCTGAACAAGCCTGATCTCGGAAGGGAAGCTAAGTGGGGTAGGCCTGTTTAGTACTTGGATAGGAGACCACCTAGGAAGACCAGGTGCTGCAGGCATAAAAAATAAAAAATAAGTGATTATAAGCTAACAAGGTCTTTGCAATCTATGAAGTCAACCAAGGGTTGCTTTGCCTAAAAAAAAAAAAAAGAAAGAAAGAAAGAAAGAAATTGCTCTGTGAGGTTCAGGAACTTGGATGGGACGCCTCAGGGGAGGGGTCTTTTCATTCTATAGGTTGTGTGCGTGGTTCCCATGGTGTCTATCCATAGCTTATTTATCTCTTACTATCAACAAAAGAAGAAAACGTACATACTTTTCTGAAAGCATCCATCCGTTCAGTGGCTTTCCCAACGGCAAAACCTTTAAAAGGAAAAGCCAAACTATGAAAAGGGGCATAAATTTGGCACATAATGTCTTTCACCACATTTCAAGTTTCAGCTCCTGCAGTATTTCATAGCGTTCCATTTTCTTCTGCCTACAGGAAGCGTGCTACCCAAAACAAATGACAAAGTGTAAGGCTGCAGAGATTTGCTTACCTGTTTGGGGGTAATTTTGGAAACAGTCTATTTGAAGTATCTATGAAATCCATAACATTGCCTTTTATAAATCTCTAGTTAAACCTAAATACACTCTATTAAAAACCAACCACGCCCTAAATTAGTAAGGTATGTGGTTTTGCACATTTTTGAAAATAGATTACAAAAGCCAGAAGGTTGGGGAAAACATACTGCTTCAGAGTAAAACCATGATTTCACTGGAACTTTCAAATGCAATTCAGATTTCGATAAACTATGAAATAAAATCAAGGGTTCTTGAGTTTGTGAATGCTTAAACCGGTGAGATGAGGTTTAATCACAAGTCAATGGAAATGTCTCCACTCTTTGCCATCACTGCGAATTATTTATTTTAAAAAACGTATTTTATTTTTAAATGACACACAGGAAGATAACATAAGACAACACTGCTGCATGAGATATACAAGATATCTGAGAACCTGGGACTAACAAACTCTGGTTCCTAGTTTAAACACAATAAATTAAACCATACAAGCCCTAGACGAAACTGTGAGTAAACATATTTATAAGCTTCAAATGAAGGTTTTCCAAGCACAAAACCAGAAAACCAGGAGTTTAAAAAAATCTGATAAACCTGCTACGTAAACATTTAAAACTTCTGTGGATTTTAAACTTTCACAGCGAAAAAATAAAAAACTAAGTCAAAATATATGACAGACAAAGGGCCAATGTCTTCAACTTACAATGAGCTTATACCATTGAGAAGAGCGATCACCCAACAGAAAAATGCACAAAGCATGTGAACACACAGAGCCGGAGGGAATGACAATGGCTGACAAACATATGCAATGGTGTCCAAACTCTCACGATTAAAGAAACGTAAACCCAAACTGAGAAATCATGTTTCACTATGATACCAATGATCAGTAAAGTCTGATGTTATCCAGGGCAGGCAAGGGTGGGAGGAAACAGCCGAATAGAAACTGAGGGCTCTGGCAACACCTATCAACATCCCAAACACAGACCAAGCTGAGGCAGGAACTGGACTGCAGGAAATTCCCCTATTGATAATCTTGCGAAAGAAACAACGTAAACATTCAGCAATAAGGAAAAGGTAACACAACCTACACTACCCATACAAGACCACCACAGTCAGCTCAAAGAGGAAGCAAGAACTCGGGGGCGCAGCTGAGCAAGAAACCAGGATTCTTGCCCCCCCCTCCCCCCGCCCCGCACTTTTTTTTTTTTTTAATTTTTATAAGTTTATTTTGAGCCAAACTGATCACATGTGCCGGGGAACAAGATCTCAAATGCTCCCAAAAATTTTTTTAAAAGATATGTGAATACAGAATTTCTGGAAAAATAAAAAAATAAATGTTAGAATTGGCTTCTCCTGGCACCATACTACCCACATGAACACTTGTTTGGAGTGTCAGTGTGGGTTAAATAGGCACTTTTCTTTCCCTGACACATTCATATATATTTCAAAACAGATGTTCGCTATGGAAGCTTTACAGAAAAGTATAAAGAATAAATTTTAAATGAGTGGCAAGTCTATGAATTAGAGTAAACGTTATATATCTTTCAGTGTATATCCTTCCAATCTTTAACCTGTGTATAAAAATATATCTTTTCAGAACAAAAAACAGAATTATATTATATAGGCTTATATAAAGTTGTGTTTTCTCACTTAGCATTATTTTGCAAGTACGTTTCCATAATCCTTGAGAGCCAACAGATGTTACAATGTATGGCTATATTCTTTTTGTAACTACGTCCCTACTGTTAACATTTAGTGGTTCCCCCTAATTTTTCACCACTCTACATAACACAGTAAGCCTTTTAAAATGTCCACTGACCTCATAGAAAAAGGCAGATGTAAAAAGATCTACTCTCGCTTTTCCCCCTAGGCAATTTTATGGGTTGACCACAAGGTTTATGAGCTCAAACCACAAAGTTTCATCAGTAGAAAAGTCTGACCCGCAGCACAAACCCACAGACTCCAGAGCAGAGTCTGGCTCTGTGTGTCTCCCAGGGCACACCTGTCCCACCCCGCCTCCAACACCAGCACTGCCCATGTCATTCACCTGCGGCTCCTTTGCCATTCCCCACGGCGACCAGGACACGGACCGATCTCTTTCTTCCCTCTTTTGCTGTCATGTTGAAAACATTTCTTACCTAAAAGACAGAATGTTTCATAAATATGACACCTTAAGAAAATTCTGAAGTAGGGACTGGAGTAGTCTCTTTGCCCGCGTGTGGCAACCCACACGTGCACACACTATACAGCTCACAGTACCCCATCTTAACGAAGTTAAAAAGGAAAAAAGTTACTGATTAAACTTTGATACAATTTATAACTGACTGGCTAGAAGATATATCCCAAAAACAAAGAGATTAAAAAGTGAATAAATATAAAAGGTAAATGTACATCTCAGAAATGATAAACACAGTATATAGAAACAGCATAGGACTGGATCTCCATATTAAGGATTAGGCTCACCTGAGAACAGAAAATCTGGAAACCCCTGCTTACTGTGAACAAGAAAGTCTGCATGTGGGACGGGGGGAATGTTTAAAAGCCCAGAAGCCATGAAACTTCATTAAACTGCTCACATGGCGGCGCCCTAATGAGGTTAAAGAAAAAGGGATTGGAACCCACCCTGGGGACCGTCTCACAGGAAACTGCCCACACGTGGGGATTCTTCAAGGGGACTGACTCCCAGAAGGTACGCACTGGCACCCAAAGACATATAACACTGTGAACGTGTTTTAAATTATATAATGCAACTGGTAAGAAGAAATATGCACATCTAGTCAAGGACTCGATAAATGGTTACTCCATATGGTAGTTAAGGCGGAAGAAGCACGTAGTGCTCCATGGGAAGATGACTATTTTAGGGAAAGCCCTGGAAAGTGTCTGAAATTGAATCTGATACGGGTTTCTGTTTCCAGGTCTGCTGGGTGATTTCCCCCGGAGAAGCAGCTCCAGCCTTCTGCCCCTGCCCCTCAGCCCTGCCAGGTTGCTCCCTGAACTGATGTAGATATGGCTGGTTTGTAATCCAAGGACAGATCACTGATGTTGCTTCAGTGTCTGGAAGGAGGAAATCAAGACAAAATCACCAATATCTGTTATCGTCAATACCACCAAAGCTGCCTTGTCACGACACCTCAACGCGTAGCTTTCCAAAAGGACAGCAGTCAGCAGAGCCGCTATCAAGTGACTGAAATTCGAGTTTCATTCTTTTCTTACCCAAATCAGCTCTGTGTCTCAGAAAAGTCAGGCATCAAGGCTTTCCCTCACCCTCACAGTCCCTCTTGCCTAGCCACATGCCACCCACCCCAACTCCCCATCTCCCCAAAGGCTGGACTGGGCACTGAAGCCACATGCCTACCTCAAGTATCCTGGTGTCAAAATCATCATAGGTTTCTGTAGAGAGAAAAGAAACAGGCATACAGACGAGTGTGTCTACATGTTTAGTTCATAAAAGTGTTTTCAACAGGCACCATCAGTGACATTCAAGTGAGAAAGAACCTCGTGTTGTCCAGCACCACCTCCCAGGCCACGCCCTGGTCCGTCACCGTCACCAAATGGATCTGGTCTGCACAGCCTGCCTACTCCAAGACACCAGTCCGCCGTCCGCACCAAATCCTGGGAATGCCCTCAGCTCTCTCACCCTCTTCTCTCCACCAGTGTCCAGGCCTGAGCAAATGTAGCCATCTGGCCACACTGGCCAGTTAGGCACTACAGGAGAGAAGCAAAGCACAGTGCGCACAAAGGCCAACAAGCAGCCATGAGTTCCAACTCAATCATGTGCTCCCCGCTGCCTGTCAGCCTTTATGTCCTTTTAGTCAGGCCTCTTTCTACTCACCACAGCACGACTTCAAACATGTCGTGCTCTTTTATTAACGTTTTACGATAAAAAATTTCCATCACATAGAGAACAGCAGAATGACAGCTAACGTGTCCATTAGTCAGTTTCAATAACTATCAACTCATGGTCAGTCTCTCCCCTCTAAGCTGTCTAGTACAGTCCACTGGATAATGCAAAGCCAGTCGAATACTCCACTGTCTATCAAAATCTTCTGGTGGCCATGCTCACCAGTACCCCATCCTCCTTTCAGTAGATGACCACCCCCTTCTCCTCCAGACGAGCTGAAACCACCAGGCAGATGCCACTCACATGCCTGCCCCCTACACTTTCACTGCCAACATCACAGGCTCATCTGAATCTGTCACCAGCTAATCCTTTCATCTACACTCTAGACCTCGGCCCCCACCAGAGCCTTGGTGGGTTGGTTCCCCTCCCTCCTACCTCTCCTGCCTCCCACTGAAGTTCAGTAATAAGCAGGTCTGCCTGGGTCTCTCCATCTTAGCCCCCGCCCTTCTCTTTTAGCCAAACTTAAGAAAGCTGCCCAACCCTTGTCTATTTCTTCCCCACCTCCTCAAGAAGGAATTTTCTGGATAATTTTCACTCCCCTACATGCTCAGGGGTTTCAGGGGGCAGAGAACTTTGTTTTCTAATTTGACCTACTAAGTACCACCATTTCTCTTCCACGCACGCTCCCACGAGGCTGATGGTCACTACTGCTTTGCGCTATAATGGAACCAGCAGCGCACACCATGCCCCCACAGGCATTTGAGACCCGTGTTTGGGTAGCTGCTTGTGCAGACAGACCCCTGACATGCCAGCACAGCTAAGGAGCCACATAATGATGGCACCAGAAGCCAGGACCGGCACTGAAGTGCCTCTTGGCTACAGACCTCTCATGCCCTATAAAATACATCTGGATAACCATGTGAAGTCACTTCAGTGATGCTCAAATCATTCTTTGGAGAAAAGCAGCCTGAACAGGTAAGTAAGATCACAATGAGGAACCCGGCACAAAGGGTCCCTCTGTCACAAAGGCCAGCAAAGCAAGACTCTGCTACCTCCATTGGGGCCGGGGTCGGGGGGGCCAAGACTGACACCACCCCACGTGTTTCCACTCCAGCCACGCTCCCGTTTAACCTTCATCTTCTTCTTCCGGTCCCACTCGTCCCTCTGCTGGATCATGTCAGCCTCTACTTTCTCCTGCTCCTCCTTGCTTCTCTGGGCAATGGCCTGCACAGCTCCATCTCTCATAAGAGGGACATTCAGACCAGGCCAAAGGAAGCCACTACGCCCTGAAGGTTTAAAAACACACATGAAGAAGAATTTTTAAAAGTCATTCATTTCTTAAGTGATAAAATGCCAGGCAATGGGTATACAGATGACACTGCTAATAGGAGTGTAAACTCAGTCACCTGGCAGGCCACTGGCACGTCCATGAAAATTTTCAATGCACCTCCCCTAATGGCTACTAATTCTACTTCACAGTGCTACCTATAGAAACACTCCTGCTCAGGTACAAAGCATACATGTGCATGGATAAGGATGTCCATCGGAGCACCTCAACAAACCATGGCACATCCAACCTACGAAAGCTTCCGCACTGAACTGAAAGAACGAGGCAGCACTATAGTTGCTGACATGGAACAATATCTAAGACCTATTATCGAGTGAAAAAAGTACATGATAAGATAGTATGTACCACATAATCTAACTTAATTATTTTTAAAAAGAAGAAAAAATATATTTCTTTTAGGGTTTTTATGTACATAAAAGCATTTTAAAAAATGTCAGAAGGCAACACACCAGAATGAGATGAGCGGTTTCCCTGGAGGTGGCAGCTGGGGTAAGGGAGATGGAAAGGGCATAGGGAGAGCTCACATTTCTCCTACAGTCTGAATTTGTTACTGAGAGGTATATGCATGTGATTATTATGTTTTTTCTAAATGTTAAAAAGATAAAACACAAGGTAAGTCACAGAGAAAACATCCAGGCAGATACGCGGTAAGCAGGACAGTGAAAGTGTTTTCTTCACGCCCAAAAGGCTATTACTACCACAAACATTCTGTCAGCAACCACAACACAAAGGGTCAAGTCGAGGACACCATACAATTTCTATTCTTCAGAAAACACAAGCATAAACAATGTGTTCCCAGGGTAGGCAAACTAAGGGCCATGGGCCAAATCCAGCCCACCACTTATTTCTGTAAATAAAGTTTTATTGGAACAAGCTATGTCAATTTGATTATGTATGGTCTATGACTGTTTTTATGCCCCAACAACACAACACAGTTGAACTGTTGTAACCAAACTGCATGGCTCACAAAACTGGAGCCACTGCAGAGTTACCAACTCTGTACTTATCTTCTATCACTGTCTCGTAAGCTTCTTGAGGGCGGGGACTGTCATGGCAGATACCACACCAGGCACAGAAGGTTTACTGACTGACCAACTGACTGAATGAGTGAATGAATTCCTGTCCATGGAATTTTACACCCCAGAATCCTGGGGCCATAAGCTGAAGACCCCAGCACCCTTCAAGAGAAATGTTTCGATGCCTCTAGATTGTGAAAATACCTGTAAAATTTGAAAATAAAACCTAAAAAGCACATTAGCTGTTTTAATAAGTTTACCTTCACCGATGATCTGACCCCTATTCAAATCTTTTCTTCTCTTTTTCTTCGTTCTCTTGCCTCTTCCTTTCCTTGCTCCAGCACCAGTCTCTGCCAAAGCACCTTTCCATAGCTCAGCTGCTGTCACTGTAATGAAACAGATTGTTGTTGTTTTTTTAACTTTCAAGCAATGACCTATGATCCACTGAATAAAAAAAGCCAGAAGATACCAGCTTCACTTGTACCATTATAGCAGTGAAAGCAAAATTAAATTCTTCTTTGCATATACCACAAGATTATAGCCCTCAGGTGCCCCAAATGGAGGTTAGGACTAAAGCAAACTAGTGGTCCCCAAAGTACAAACAAATATGGCTGATAGCACGTGAGGTAACTCTACAAGCTGCATGAAGGCACATTTTTACTTTACTAGTATATCACAACTGATCACTTGAGTGTTAAGATTAATTAAGGAAAAAGAAGAACAATGAAGATACAAAGCACCTTTTATTCTCTCATTTCATGAAACAGGAAGCTAATGGCCAGTCTACGTACATTTAGTGAAGAAACTGTAAGGCCTGTACCACTGGCCCACGGAATTGCTGAGCGAAGCAGCCCAGCACTGTGTCTGCTGCACACGGGTCAAGCTGCTGAAATGGCGCGTGTCAGTGGTTCCTGGAGATGACAAAAGGCAGGAGGGAGATGGAACAAAATCTTGAGTTATTTGCTCCATGGCTGTGTAGAAACACTGCCAGCATCAAATAATTAATTGTTCCTGAAAAAAATTAAGTCACTAAGTTACTGAAATTTTAAGGTTTTGAGGACAGTATTTCTTTTAAAATGAAAACAAAACTTTGGACTGATAACCTAAGTGGTCATTCCAGTTAGAGAAGGTGCAGTTCATCCATACGATGGGTGGTGCTCGAGCTCTGCCTTTAGGTGGAGAATCTAGTGACTGCCAGAGAGGTGAGGAAGAGGTTAAAACCACTCGAGAGAGAAAAAGCGTTGGTTAAGGGTTCTAGGCTTGACAAATAGAAAGCTAAAGAGTGACAGCAGCTATCCTCCGGTATCTGAGAAAGCATGAGGAAGAATACGGTGACAATGGCTTCATCACCACAGAGGGCCAAGCACTAAATGATCCTAAGTAGCAACAAGAAAGAATCTGGTTGAGTATAAGGAACAAACTGATTCTAAATGGCTATGATAGCTATTAAAATATCCCCACAGTATATAGACATGGAAAAGGGAGATCACTTAATCCAACCCCTTTGTTTCACAAGAGTCTTGGGCCTTTAAGTTTAGGGACTTGTCAAAAGTCACAACACTAATCAGTAGATGAAATTTAAATGCTAACTGCCGTTCAGTGACTTACCAACCAGCGTGGAGGTAGGTGGAGACTGGCCCAGATGACACAGTGAGGTAACTCACTTAGTGAATTATTCAATAAATAGTAAACAGAAGATACTAGCTTTTCATTTTAAATAAATTCAGGACTTCAATGTTCATTTCAAACCCCATGCTATTGGACACATTTCAGCTTTTCTTGTAACCCTCAATCTTCAACAAAATTTCAAGTACACATGAATTTTTATCTTGTACTATATTGCAATCTTTGATAAACTTCAAGAATGTAAAAATCATTATCATCAGATTTGGAATTCTGTAATCTTTTTCAAAAGACCAAAATACTATTAATAGCTAATAATGTATTTAACCTAAAAGGTACACTTGTCAAAAATAAAAAGAAATGGACTTCAGAGTTTAGAAATCATGTCTTCTAATACACTGTTGCTACAACTGAGTTTTCTTTAATTGTGCTGTGATTTTAAAACAAGAAATGGCAGTAACTTGTGATAAGTCGCATGCTGAAGTTGTCAAAGACCACCCACCACTATCAGTGGTCACTTTTGCCCTGATCCTTTTTAATTTTTATTACTTCAGCCCATGACACCCAGTCTCAGGAAACAGTCACCATGGAGTCCACAGGGGGCCAAGCCCAGGAGCCCTAGAGTGGACCTCTTCAAAGACATAGCCTATGCCTGAAGGTCTCACTTCAGTGTTTGACAGTTTTCACCAGGGAGAATTTCTTCCTTCTAATTTAAGTCTTTTCGATTAAATCAAACTGGTTAACTAGTGATATTTGAGAGATTTTAGGAAAATTATTGTGATATTTCTGACCAATTTGTTGCAGCATTTAGAAAAATATAGCACTAGGTACAAAGAAAACAGAGCAACTTTTTAAAAACAAGGCAATTTTTAACTGCAGGAGAAAGAAAACATTGTAGAGGAAATGTAATGACAGAATACCACCTAGCTCGACTGTGAATGACAGACACATAACCTTTATGATTAAAACATTGCCCACAGTGTCCATCAAATTGTGCGGTTCCCTATGTGGGAAAAAGCAGGGCACATGTTGTAAGAGTAGCTCTCCAATCAGCATAACAAAGGTAACAGGGAAAAAGATATACACGATCTACTTAGAAACATAAGCAGAAGAAAGCTGTGAGAATTGAGGGTGTCACTGGAAGATGGGAAGGGATAGGAAAAGGACCTGGTTTCAAGACAAACCTTTTAGGGTTCTGTGGAAGCACAACATTTTAAAAAAATAGTACAACAATCTTCAAAGCAGGTACTACTGTCCTCATTTTATAGACAAGGAAACTGAGGGTCTGAGGGGTGACATTTGCCGATGGTTGCAAAAGCAGTAAGTAGTGGAGCTGAGAACTGTGTAGTCACTGGGCCAGCCAGCACGCCCCAACCCAGGCCCTTCTGCAGGGCCAAGCCCTCAGCCAAGAGCGCTCCTTCCTGGCCCTGCACACCAGTGCAGGTAGGGGACACCTTGTAGTAAAGGGCAGAGTAAATAGTTTATGGATGAATGAGTCACTAATCAACAAATAAATGGCAGGCCCCAGGCCACTAGACCCCCTGCTGGACCCCTGCAGCCAAGTGTTCCAGCATCTTGAAGGTGGGGCCAACAGTGACAGGAGCCAACATTAAGAGCGAGGCTCACACGCAAAGTTCCAGAAACTCAAAGACACAATGAGAGTTCGAGTCTGCCTGAAGCAGAGTCCACGTGGAAAAGGCAGGATTTAACTAGCCACAGGCACAATGTGGGCTCAGCAAGGGATGGTCCCTGCCCTTTCTGGAGAGTGACCAAGGAGAGGGCCCTGCCCTTTGTCTGTGTCGGACACAGGCCTCCACAGAGATTGTCAGGAGGAGGTGTCACAGTACCAGTGACTCAGAACCCAGTCCTGCCCTTTACTGCCGGTGTGACTTTGAGCAAGTCACCCAGCCTCTGAGACTCACTTCATCATCTGTAAAATAGGAATAACAGCCCTCTCATTAACATGGTATAATGATTAATCAAGGTAACATGCTCCAAATCTGACACACAGTAATCACTCAATAAATTAGCTACTTTTAAAGCCTTCAATTACTACAACTACAATCATAAAAAATTTGAAAAGTACTCTTTAGACCCTATTCATTTCCATCATAAAGAAGAGGTTTAGTTCATTTACATTTCTAAAAACTACATAGAGTAACATTAGGTCTTATAAGAAAAGACAGATAAATGAATTAGTCTCACCACTGCTGAGAACAGTCTTCAGTATCAAAGTAGAAGCTGCTGTGGAGGTGTGTAGGTAAAACTGCCTGGACCATAAATGACCTGTAAAGTAAAAAAAAATTAAATATACAACTCTACGTGAAAAAGAACTTTTAAAACAGTAACACCCACACTAAAATTAATATCTGTAGAATAAAAGAACCAAGACAAGTATTTGAGTGATTTTTGGGCTCCATGATCACTTGACCAAGTAAGTGATATCACATCACATCTCCTTCACTCTCACATCTAACCAGTTACCAAGCCCTATAAATTCTCCTCAAAAATCGATGCATCTGCCAGCTGTGTCCTATGATCTCACTGCCACTCTTTTATTCAGGCCTCGTCATCTCTCAGCCACATGGTAACAACATGTCTCCTAGCAGGTCTCACTGCCTCTGGTTTCCTCCCTCTCATTCACCATCTGCTATTTCTAAAACAACAGGTCTGGTCATGTTACAACCCTGATATATCATTCTTTGGCTCCATACTGCCTGCAAAACAGAGTCAAACCCTTCAGCAGAGACTCCAGGCCAGAAACCTGTCCCCAACCTCCCACATCAGCCTCAACTCCCTCCACCCTCCCTCTGGCCATGCCAGGCTCTTAAGTCTTGAAGACACTCTGCTCTTGCATCCTGTGTCTCTGACATGTTCTGTAGTTTGTCTGAAACAGCACCTCTGGGTGAAGCCCCCAATTCCTTCAGTGCTCCCTTAGCACTGTGGCCCCTCCCCTCCGGAGCCCCCACAGCAACAGGCCATCACTGTACCATGTACTAGTCCACACAGCACCATGCTTCACAACAGGCTGACAGCACTTGCCGGCACCTGACTTCTGAAAATAGTGCCAAGGCAAATCAATGCGGAGAGAATCTTTCCAACAAACAGTGCGGGGACAATGGAATATCTACATGCAAAAGAATGAAGTCAGAGCCCTACTTCACATCATACATAAAAATTAACTCAAAATGGATCAGAAACCTAAAGGTAATAGCAAAAATTAAAAAACTCGTAGGAAAAAAAACGTAAAGACAAATCTTTCTGACTTTAGATTTGGCTATGGTTTCTTAGATATGACACTAATAGCATAAGCGACAAAAACAAAAAGTAAGTAAATCAGACTTTATCAAAATTTAAAACTTTTGTGCTTCAAAGGGTTCTATGAAGAAAGTGAAAAGACAACACAATGGGAGAAATTTTTTGCAAATCACGCATCTGACTAGGAACTCGTATCTAGAAAATATAAAAAACTCTTATAATTCATTAATAAAAAGGCAGCCCAATTTAAAAATGGGCAAAGATTTAAATAGACACTTCTCCAAAGAACATATACAAGCGACCAATACACAATAAGATGTTCATTAGCCATCAGAGAAATGCAAATTAAAACCGCAGAATGATGCCATTTCACACACACTAGGATGACTACAATCAAAAGGACAGACGACAAACACTGGAGATTATGTGGAGAGAAATAAGAACCCTCATGTACTCACTGCTGGATGAGAGTGGATTGCTCCCTCCAGCTGCAAACAGCCAAGGGAGGATAATCATAGCAAAACTGACATCCGAAACATCCCTCTTTTTCGTAATGGCACTGACCAGCCAAGACTCTAACATGACTGCTACTAACCCTATAGATTCGAGCTGCAAGACGACCTCTCTCCCCTAAGCTTCGCTGGCTGCCCTCCACCTCGAACCTCACCCGGTTATCACCGAATGAAGTGTGGGCGACCGGACAGGAGGGCGACGCTCGCTTGCGATTCCCGACCCCTCTCTGCCTAGCACATACGAGCGGTCCGGAGAACTAGAAGGGACCTTAGACAACATCCAGTTCATTCTTACTTTTCAGTGAGACCGTGCAACCCAGAGAGGGCGCAGAAGCAAGCAAGGTCACACAGGGTGTCTGGGCGGGACGGAGGCCGGCGCTAGGGGCCCGGTTTCCCTCAGCCCAGGCGAGCCCCTGTCCCCGCCCCGGCCCCGTTCGCAGCCCCCGCCCCGCGTCCCGGCTCTCACCTGCGGGCGCGCCGCACAGCGCAGGTAGGCAGCGCACGGCGCACACCGCCACCGCCATGGCAGAGCCCCCAGAGCCTCTTGTCTGGGCAGCCCTCCCCACCGCCTGCCGCGACTGCCCCTCGTCGCACGGAAGCCTCAGCCCGCAGCTGGATTCCTGAGGCCACACGACCGCGCCGCAGCGCAGCCAGGGGTGGGAGATTGCCGGGACGAGCAACAGGGCGGAATAAGATTGGCGCAGCTGCGGACAGCCCCGTGGGGTCCTCGCGTGAGGACCCGAAGGCGGGGCTAGAGCTCGCTCACGGTGTCCTCTCGCGAGAGCGGGCGGGACTAGCTAGCGCTCCTGAATGATGGGCTGTGGCCTGTCAGCTCCTGCTGCCGCTCGGTGTTGTCCATGGGTTCCTTCGGTCGAGGTGGGCGAGGTCCAGACGCCGCGGGCAGGGTGTGAGTGAAGGTTCGTGGAGTGAGTAAGGCAGACAGGGAGTGTGGGGAGGTGTTCACACCCACTCTGGTAGCGCTGTGAGGGTCCTTGGCTTTATTCTGATGCCGAGGTTTGGCCGCACACCTGTGCCTCAGGTCTGGGCTACAATTTTACTCACCCGAGCTTGGCTTCATCTGTGCCTGCCGGGGCGACCCAAGTACGCACAGGGCACAGACGCTCACGTCTAGTAGGGAGCTAGGGATCCTTCTCAGACAGACCTCCAGTTTTCAAACGTACAGAAAAGCAAAAATAGTGACGACAAACAAGTCAAAGATGATCAAGATTGATATAGTTGCTTCATCTGTCCCTTTTTCCTTTTTCTTTGCTGAAATAAACCTGTTTCATTCTTGTCTGTTTCATGATGCATCTCATTTAAAATGGACAACATACTAAATGGTTTTGTAGAACCAAAGTGACTCCATCTTAAATACAAACCCTCCATTTTGAGCTTAAGAGGAATTCCAAAAGAAACCACCAACTGGCTAAAAGTCATCCCACCCAGCAATTGGCCAATCAGAGACCTCTTAGAAATTATCTAAAAATCCCACCTGCCAAGCTCCCTGTCCCAGGTTTTTTTTCTTTTTTCTTTTTCTTCGGCGAGAAACCTAAACCAATCCCCTTAAAGAATCCTGTAACGCCACTGCTGTACTCCCCTGCTTGTGGTTTTATCCTTTAAAAACCCTTTGAAACTGTAAGTCAGGGCCGATACTTCCACTGCTGAGTCAGTGTATTCGGCCCTGGCTCGAGCCTGCAAATAAACTCCCTCTTGTTCTTGCATCCGTGTCGGCTCCTTGGTGCGCCTGGAGGCTCGAAGTCGGGTATAACAGTTTCCGTTAAAAGGAAAGAGATTGATTCCGCCCAGTGCTGGCTGGGGTCTAAGTAACAGGCACTCACACAATGGTTGGGGAGGGAGGATTGCTGCATAATTAAATGATTCCTGTATGGTAGGGTACCTGCAAAGATGGCCC
Source organism: Macroglossus sobrinus (assembly GCA_004027375.1). Classification (NCBI taxonomy): domain Eukaryota; kingdom Metazoa; phylum Chordata; class Mammalia; order Chiroptera; family Pteropodidae; genus Macroglossus; species Macroglossus sobrinus. Next base: position 33,122 of record PVKZ01002877.1, on the reverse strand, counting down.
TCAACAATTCCTTTTCTGTCTGTGTTTGCATGTCATTCCTTCCATCTAGTAGTATTTATTTCCCTTCCTGTGAATATGGGCTGGCCTGTCATCTGCTTTGATCACTGAATGTGGTGGAAGGCCTCATCACATGAGTTAGAAGAGAGAACCAGTTACTTTGAAGATAAATCACCCAAAGAACAGAGAAAAAATGTTGGAGAAAGACTTAACAGCTTCAAAGGCCTATGAAACAATGTCAGGCATTCCAACATACAAGTGAAGAGAGTGTCAGAAGGTGAAGAGGAAGGAAAAGGGAGCAAAAAAAATTAAAACTGTATTGGAAATAAGTAGTGTTTGGGGACATCTGGCCAAGGCTTAAAGACGACTGGCAGCTTCCACTTTCATCTTCTTGGTATCCAGCCCCCGTGTAAAGACATGTAGTTCAGCCTAGCCAAGTTGACGTATTTCAACCATCACAGTTCACCTTATGTCAATTTGGCACCCATATACACTTCCTTAAACTGTAGTCTCCAAGTAAGGAAAAGAGTCATGCTTCTGCCAAACCTGATACAACTATCCTGTGGCCAGCCAAAAACAAAAACCTTTTTCCTAAAAGAGGATATAAGGACTTTTTTGTTCTTGCGTGATGATTCTTACTCTAGATGATTCATACTCCTCTTTTAGATCCTATAATTTAAATAGTGAGACAAAATTAATTATCGACAGTATATCTAATGTTAAGGTCATAAGAGAAGGAAAGTAAAATATTTTGTTAATTTTATGCAAACGTCAAAATAAGGAGGAAATACTTATAACTATCAGTCTCATTTCTATGGTCATGTGGTCACAGCTAGTGCCTATACCTTCTATCCATTGCATGTTCTCCTTGCCTCCAGCAAGCGCCTCAACTGGTCATGGCTCCTTACTGGTGGGTTGACTCAAACTGTCCTTCCTGAAGGGTGTGGTTCATTATAAGTCATGCCTGAACTGGGTTGTTGTAGTTTCCCCCTATCTCCAGTCACAGGACTTGGGAGTACTGAGCGATGTCCTGGGGACCTCTTGCACCCCACACCCACTTCTTCCTCACTGTTGCAGCAAACCAGTTTCCCCCTGGATAGGAACAGTCACCCCAACCAAAAACCCTTCCTTTATAGTTTCTACGCCATGAGGAGTCAAAAGTGGCCAGGTGGCAGTATCAACTTCCAGTTGAATGGAGTCGTTGTTGTGTCACCTGATAAAAGTGTTCTTCCCTCTGGAACTTAGATCTCTAGATAAGCACAGTCTAAAGTCACAGGGACAGGAAGCAAAAATTTTGCCAGCTGATCACTAGAGGTAACAGTGAGAGGAGCTGCTCCCATCCCAAGGCCTTGATAACAACCGGTAAATCCTAGCTATCAGGGAACTGCCCAAACAGGACACTGATTTGGAATGGAGATACACCATATCCTGGAGGATACTCCCCCAGCACACAAGATGTCACTATCGACCCAGCACCATGACCCAGTCTTCAAAAAGCTGTTCCACTAAGAGGGTTTCCCCTCACCACTGCTTACTTTCAGGGGGTGCTTGCATATAAAGCAGAGCCTAAGTGGTTTTTTTTCTTCAGGCACCTGGTCACAGGAACTTCCCATGGAGCTGTGGGTGGGGTTGAGAGGGAAGATAGTGTAGCAGGAGTAGTGGTCACAGTCATGAGAAAGTCAGACAGTCACCTGTGCTTTCAGGGTGTACTTGCATTCAACCCCATGTATACCGCTTCCACTTGATGGCGGGGTGCTATGCACACCCAGCTTCATAGCCTAGTGGGCAGACAGCAGCTGGTTCACGATGGACAGCCTAGCTTACATGAGAGCTTGCCTTAAGTTTTGGTTGGTTGGTTTGTTGTTTCTAACCTTTTTAATTTCAAAATAGAGATTCATAGCAAGTTGCAAAAATAGTACAGAAGGGTCCCATGCGCCCTTCACCCAGTTGTCCCAATGGTAACAATAACAGTAGGATAATACCAAAATCAGCGCGTGAACATTGGTACAGTCCACAGTTTATTTAGATTTTATGTTTCACATGCATCTGTGTGTGTGCATGTAGTTCTCAACAATTTTATCACATGTCGATTCTGTAACCACCACCAAGATACAGAGCTGCTCTGTCACCACAAACACCCCTCCTGCTTCGCCTTTATCATCACATTCGTCCCTCTTCTCTCTCTTCCCCTCCATCCTTAACCTTTGGCAACCACTGATCTGTTCTCCGACTCTAATTTTGTCATTTTGACATTTTGACATTTAAAATTCTTTCAGTTGTGATTAAATGCACATAATACATAGCATCTTTACCGCTTTTAGTTGCACAGCCCAGAGAGGTATCGTGAACCTTCACGTAATTCTGCGACCATCACCACCACCCACCTGCAGACCTCTTTTCATCTGGCAGAACTGCAACTCTGCACCTGTTAAAGAGCAGCTCCCCTTCTTTTCTCGGGTCTTGCACCCACCACCTTCCCCTTTTTCTGTGAATTTGATGACTCAAAGTTCCTCAGGGTTCCAAAGCAGTGTTTATCCTGTTATGTCTGGCTTATTTCAGCATCATGTCCTCAAGCTTCATCAGTGTCATAGCCTGTGTCAGACTGTCCTTTCTTTTCTAAGGCTGGCTGATGTTCTGTCATATCTGTATACACATTGTTATCTATTCATCTGCCAATAGACCTTTTGGCAATTGTGAATGCTGCTGCTATGAATGTGGGGATACAAATATCTTTTTGAGTCCCTGCTTTCAATACTTCGGGGTACATCGGGTACATGTTTTGTGTGAGCAAATGCTCTAATTTCTCTGGGATGAAAGCCAGGCAGTGAGATTGCTAGGCTGTATGGTAAGTGTATGTTTAGTATTTTAAGAAACTGCCAAAGTCTTTTTTAAAGTGGCTATACTGTTTTATATTCCCACCAGTGATGTGTGAGAGGTTGATTCCTCTGCATCCTCACCAGCACTTGGTGTTGTCACTTAAAATTTTTCTAGCTATTCTAATAGTAGTGTAATGATATCTCATCATGGTTCCAATTTGCCTTTCCCTAAAAGCTGATGATGTTGCACTTCTTTTCACATGCCTGTTTACTACCTGTGTGTTGGGAGCCATTCTTGCCGAATGCCCTATAGCTGAAGGCCCTACAGACCAGGTTAAAGTTGCCTGCAAGCTAGAAGTTTGCAGAGCAGGCGGGCTCCCTGCCGATGGAGGAAGTTTGGCTTAATGGAAAACAGGTGAGAGAAGTTATGTAAATGTCAAGCAATTGTTTACAGATGTGTGGGTTTTGTTTTTCATGCATTGTCAAGGGTATAAATATGCTGTGTTAAATAAACTCAGCACCACAGTATTTACTGTGAGCTCTCTCTCCCCTCCCCCTCCCCCCCTCTCCTTTCTTACCTCCCCCTCCCTCTCCCCTCCCTCTCGCTCCTTCCTTCTCCCTCCTTCTCCCCCTCTCCACCTCTCCCCTTCTCTCCCCGCCCCCCAGCTCCTTAATCCTCATTCCCCCTCTCGGGAGCTGTTCGATCTTAGCCAGCGGGCTCTGGCACCTCTGTACCCACTTTGGTGAAACAGTTGCTTGGACTCTAGCTGGATTATTGCTTTCTTTCACTGTTGTTTTGAGAGTTCTTTATATATTTAGATTTGAGTACATTTTCAGGTAGGTTTTGTGCAGATATTTCTTCCCAGTCTGTAGCTTGTTTTTTCATTCTTTTAATAGGGTCTTTCACCAAGCAAAAGTTTTTAACTTTGATTAAGTCCAATTTGATTATTTTTTATGTATAGAAATATTACTGATTTTTGTATATTGACCTGATTGTATCCAGAAACTTTGTTGAACTCACTTGTTCTTACAAGTTTTCAGTTGTCTGTGAATAGAGATGGCTGTATACTTTCAGCCAGCTAATTAACATCTCATGATACACTGGTCCTTGAGGCCAAGGACCTCATGGCTATCTCACCTCCATCAGGGAACTTTCCATACGAAGCTCAAGTTTATTAGAAACTCCAATTAGGAACTCTGAACTAATTTTTTTTTTGTCGATGAATCATATCTCAGAATGCAACTGGAGGCCATCAAGCAGGATATGCTATTACTAATTTAAGTTCTCTTAGGAATATAATCCTCTAGCTGAGGTAAAATCAGCCCAGATGGCAGAGCTTACTGCTCTTACTATATATAGTTTGTCAACTAGCTAGAGACCAGGGAATAGGCATGCACACAGACCGTAAAACAGACTACAAGCTAAGGAACTCAGACTCACTCTGCTTGCAAGGGAGGTGTTTGTAAGGGCAGTGTCTCGTGCAAAAGAGGCAAGAGGGGAGTGAAGGAAATGCCCTGGCAGATCCTTATGCCAAGCAAGCAGCTTTAACCAAGGCGAGGTCCCCAACTGGAAGGATTCAAAGAGGCCATCATAAGGTGTCAGTGGTTAGCCCCTAATTCTGAAACAAAAATGCGAGTCATTGGACCCTTCACTCAGGTCATTGCTAGTGCTCCCGAGGTGGCCGCTGGGTGGCGCCAGATGATTGCAAATGGATATTAGCTATTTTTTCCAGGAACTACCTATCATGCTAATTTAAATTAACATTGCTAAATAAACTTTAAAAATCAGATTTTTAACAGGTTATTTATAGATCGTGTTCTCCTGTAAACATAATCCTGGAAAAAAATGGAAAGGTAAGACATGGCCAGGAACCAAAGGCTCAAGGGTTCTTGGACACCTTCAGATGGATCTTGTCCAGTTTCTACCTTTTATGCGGTTTGAGCATGTTCAGTTACTAGATGTCTCTTTTCAAGGAGAATTGAAACATTTCTTTGGTGGAAAGCTCCAGTCCTTGCAGTCACTAGAAGCTGTCTGACTTGTGTTTCTAACCTGGGCACACACATCCTAGGAACCATTATAACTCTATAAGGCAGTTTCCTTTACTCAAAAACTATGTTGCCCCTACCGCCCACAATATTCTGGAAAGGCTGAAAGAACCAATGGCATCCTTAACTTAAAATTAGCAAAACTTTATGAAACACTTTAACTCCCAGAAGCCCTTATGGCCATATAGTTCACTCCCTTAAAAAAATCAGTCATCTCCCTAAGAACAAATAGTGGAAAGCCCATTTATTTGAGGTTGATTTCACTTTTGAGACTTGACTCTACCCCACTGCGTGGAGACATGCAAAATATTGCCAGAGATTCATGTACTATAACCAGAGCTGTCATCAACAGGTCAAGGCCACCTTCCGCAGCGTCTCCTACACAGCCTCTCTGCCATCTTCAACCATGAGGTTTTGTCTGTTAGAAGAGACATCAGAGAAAAACTGCTCTTGAACCTCATTGTTATGAGACCTTATCTGGTACTGTCAACAGCAAGTATAGCAGTCATTTCTTCAGTGCTACACGTCAGTGTGCCAGCAGGGTTGTGTGTTACTAGGGAAGATGGAAGCCTCATGTTTGGGATGCTCCCAGACCTTACCCTGTGTGTCTCTTCCTTAGGCTAGTTTTTTTATCTTTTTGCTATAATAAAATTATAGTGCTTTCCTTAGTTCTGAGAGCTGTTCTGATAGCTGTTCTAAAGACCTGAGAGAGTAGTGGGTACTCCCACATTTGTAGCCAGCTGGTCAGGTGGCCTAGAGACCCCAAATTATGGCTTGTTCTGAAATGAGAGCAGTTTGGTTAGGTACGTGTTAATCTGTGGAGTCTGGCCTGACTTTGAGCGGTTGGCATGAGAAGCCATGGTCACACTACAAAATAAAACAGCGATTATTTTTACATACACACTCGCCAAACCACCCCAAAGATGGAACAATGCGAATCTCTATTTGAATTTGAGTAAAAATGTAGGTTTGTTCCTGAAGGATTATATATTCTTTGTGTGATCGCCAGCCTTCCCCAAAGCAGTGGCTCAGTGGTTCTCAGCTTTGGCTGCACACAGAATCACCTGCAGATCTTTTCAGACTCACTCCTGACTGGGCCCCAGGCATCAATATGTATGTCCACCGCTCCTCAGGTGACTTCCTACGCAGCCAAAATTCAGAACTCCTGCGATGTCTCCAACCAGGCCCCTTGCAGCGGACATCGGCAGGCAAGGTGGTGTGCGCCGAAGCTGATGGGAGCCGGGAAGCTACCTGGGTATAATACACATACATCCTGGGCTCTTCTATTCCGGCGCCACAATGTGTACATATCCTGCCTCAGACCCAGCCCCGTCCTCAGAACCAAGTCCTGTGTCTCTCTAACCCGAATTTCAGAACCAAAATCCTGAATGTGAAGAAGCTGAAGCAGAAACACGCCCCTTTCCAGCTCCAGAAAACTCGTGGTTCTCGGTCTTCTCGGTAGGGACAGCCCCAAGGATCAGAAAGACACATCTCCCACCGGAGCACTGGAGGGACGTGACATCACATGTGGACAGTACTTCTAGGGTGACCACAAGCCTCTCAGGTACCCACAGCGTCCCATCTCCCGGCTGCGATGACTGCACCTCCATCTAGGTCCCACTAGCTTCAGGGTCAGTAGCCCCTGCTCAGAAGCTCATGCCGGCCCAGATTTTTATACATCATTAAAGCGCGATGGCCGTCGAGACTTCTGGGAAATGCAGTCCGTGAGAAGGCCGAGCATCGATTGGACGCGCAAGCGTCAGATACCTTTGCGCAGGCGCTTAGCTTTCCCGACCTGCAGAGGCGCCGTCTTCCTGGGTCCTGGGCTCTCTGTGCCGGAGGTGAGGGCTGTGGGTTTGTGTCTTCGAGGTGCAGAGTGAGCGCAGCGGCTTTGAGAAAGGGACCCTGAGAACTTGGGGGAGGTGCTGTTGTAGTAGAACAGGGTGACGCGGCGTTGCCGGCCTCAGTGTGTGTGTGGCGACGTCCCTGCTCCGAGAGGTGCGGACGCAAAGTTGTCGACCCCCGTGTGTGCGTGTGTCCCGTGGTTGCAGACACTGTTTCAAGTGGTCTTTCAGGTGCCCCTGCTAGTGTGTCAGACCCCAGCTTTCAGGTCGGAAGTTTGGAGCCTCCGTCCCGTCAACAAAAACTCCAGGAGAGCTTTCTGAAAGACGAAAGAGTATTTGTTGTTCGGAAATGGTTTGCAGGTCAAGGAGACCCTCCGAGATCAATCGCGGGGGAGTTGGGGCAGAGTTCTTAAAGGCACAATCCACAAGAAGCGGATCTTTGAGGAGACTGGCTGTACAGGAAGCAAAACCACAAGTGTACCTTATACATTTTCCGATTACTTAGAGTATCCGAACTTTCTAGCTTCCATTAATTCATGGTCAGCAGGTAGGGTTAGGAGTCATGCCACATGGATAGCAGGGCATGTCACAAGACAGGGATTATTGCCTCGGTTTCCCTTGGAGCTTGTAAAACAAACTGGTAAAACAAGTAATCATTAAGCAGACAAAACAGTGTGCAGTTTATCATGTAGACAGAGTTCAAACTGCAATGCTGCTTAGTCACTCAAGCAGAGCCAGAGACCTAAATGCAAGAAGGTCCAGCTAATTGGCCACAAAGTTATGATATTAACTTTGCTCCTCCGGTCCCTTCTTCCCATAACGAATGCTTAATAAGCGTGAGTGGAATGACACTAAGTCTAGGGTGCCGCCCCCTCTAGTCCCGCCCCCTTTCTCAGAAACCACCTCAGGTTGTCTCCTTTAGCTCCCTGACTTGGGCCTCAGCATAAGTGATGGCGGGTCTTCATGGAAGAGGTTGCATAGAGGATCAGGACAAGACACAAAGACAGGATGGATTGTGTGGGTCTAATCTTGGGACTGACCAGAATAAAACTATTTGGGGACAGTTATTCTAGAGGTCACATCCAAGACTAGAGAAAGGGAGGGACTAGTGGTAGGGAACCAGTTAGGAATGGTTGGCAGTGGTAGTAGTCCTGAAGCAGGTTATGGAACTCCATTATGATGGTGTCAGTGGTAGGGTAAGATACAAGTGACACTGCAAAAGAAGAGTCAAAAGGACCTGGTGACTAAGTAGGTTTGGGGGGAAGTGAGCGAGGTAGGACTTTGAATTTGGCACACCTGAGAGGACACTGATTGAAAAACCAGGGAGATGAGTTGATGTGGCAAATTGCAGAGGGAACATGGTTTTGAGATGCTGGAAGAATGCCTCATTCCAAATTTCAGGCACTTGGGAATGCAAGGTGAGTTTGCAGGAGGAATTGGGACTAGGCTAGGGAACCATCTCTGTAGAGTTGGCAAATGGAGTGCCAGGTGTGAGTGGACTTTCAGAGGGATAGCGAGAAGAACATTGTGCAAGGATTGAGCCTTGGCATCATCTGTGTTCCCAGGGCAAGACTGGGAAAAACAGTCATAGGAAGTGACAGTGTTGGTGGGAGGAAGGAAGTCAGGCTAATGCAGTGTCATAGCCACAGCAACTACTTAAAGAAGCAGAAACTTGTCAAAACAGGCAAAGGCTGCAGAGAAATAAAGGTAGGGAGAAAAGGACTATTGGAATTAGACATCAGAAATGCATTGGTAATTTTCAAGTGTGCAGTTTCAGGGTGTGTGAGGGGTGGCAAGAGCAGCATAACGGATTCAAGAAGAGTAGGTGGTGAGGACATGGAGTGGATAGGTATGTATTACTCATCCCAGTAGTTTGGTCATGAAAGGAAAACCTAAATGAGAATTTGCTAGAGAGAGGCCTTGGGATTCAGTGAAGTAGTTTCAGCTAGAGGAGGATATATCTGTTAAAATGTATGGGAAGATGGTTCTGGAGAGATGAGAAATGCTGGACAAAGACTCGGTGATACAGGGAGCAGGTTCTGAAAGAGGGAACAGTAGTGGAGGAGAAAGTAGAACACAGGTCTGACACTAAGGTAAAGCCCTGACATCACATCCCCTGCTGCCTAGCGAAGCAGATACTTGGAAATATTTGAATGGTAGGATTAATGGGTTCGGGATGGGCAGAAGAAAAGAGGAGCTTCATTTATTGAACAGGCTGTAAGAGAAATGCTGTACGTTAATTCTCTCACTATTTATAACTGCTCTGTGAAGTCGGTGTTAAACAACTGGGGATCAACTGTCAGCTTCAGCAATCTGCCTAGGCTGCTAAGTCAGGCATGGAATGCTTTCTACCCCAGCACCCTGCTGCACTTGGAACTCACTACTGTGAGGCTCAGTATAGGAAAAGCCAGGGTTCTGTGAAATTGAATGGGAGCCTGAGGTTTGAGCAGCAACAGAGCTAGGACAAGAACAGTAAAAGCTTTCTAGGCACATGCTCATTTGAAGATAGAATAAGAATTTGAAGAATGTTTTCTCCAGAAACATTCTGAGATCCAGGGGTAGTGCTGTGCCAAGCACTCTTCATAAGGATAGTTTAATTCCATCCTCATAAATCAATAAGGTAGGTACTGTTTTATAGCTTAGGAAATTTAGGCTTAGTAAGAGCTGAGAGAGAATTTGAACCCAGGTCTGTCTAGCAGTTTTTAACTGTTATGCTATAATGATTTATTTTTATGAAAAAATAGCACAGTGCTTGGTCAGTAACAAATGCAAATGCTGATTATTAATATGATATTCAGTAGTGATCCACTGTATGGATGGCCTGGGTCCTAATTTAATCAAGTCTCCTATTTAGAAACTTAGGATATTTCAGACTTTTCTTATATTCGTGTACAGATTAAATAAGATTACACATGCAAACTGCTTAGGAGGCTTCCACACATAGCCATCAGTAAAGGTTAGTGTTAATGATGGTTAAGAAAAAGCTTTGTATATGTTCTTACTTATTTCCTTATGATAAACTCCTCGGGGATAATTGCTGGGCCAAGGAACACATGTATTTCAAGGCCCCTGATACAAATTGCTATGATCTTTCTAAATTCGATGGTGACACTTCCATGCTTAAATCCTTCAGTGAGCCCCATGCCATGTATGGAAAAGGGACCATACCAAGCTCCCCTAGATCTAGCTGGCTCTGCCTGTCTCTCCAGCCTTGGCATCTCCCACAGCCCTGCTCACAGCCCAGACATCTGCCAGTCTAAACCAGTCACAGCAGTTAATCCTTCCCACGTAAAGACCTGCCTTTAAAAAAAAAAAAAAAAAACTTGGTGTTTTTCCTCCCTGGAATGTTCCATCACCTCCCCCAAATCACAACTTATTTTAGATTCCACTTTTGCCCAGAAACCTGCCGTGTTCCTCCTCCCTCCTGACTGGGTTAGGTGAGATTCCAATGTGCTCTCATGGTTTGCTGTGCATCTCCCTTTGTGGCACTTACCTGTCCTGCAGTGAAATATTTTGGTCACTCTTGTCCTGTGTGCTAGGCTAGAAGCTTTTGGAGGACAAAAACAGTGTCATATAGTTTCGGGGTTTGTTATAGTTGGTGCTGAATTAATATTGGTTGGAACATGCATGAACACATAATGAAGAGTATTCCCTCAACTACAGGAGAGCAGTCCAGGAGGGACACCCTTTCTCCTTCCTCATGGGAGCACTCCTGGTCCACTCATGAAGCCTGGCAGTGCTGGATTAACTGTGTTTTAATTAGACTCTTGACTGTAAGAAACTGAGACATAGTCTCCTAACTCAAAGGGAGATCAGGAATAAGGGTTTACACATAGCCTAAGGGTTAGAGTCATGGAAATCCAAGAATAAATAAGAATAAAGAAGTCTGGTCTCTATGCACACTGGAGCCCAGGGGTGGGACTAGGTGAATTGAGGGACTTCTGGGCCAAGAATCCAGAGTCTTTGCTTCAGTGCTTCACCAACAGTGTGACCAGGTTGCTTTCCCCTGCCATTGTCTGGTCCCACCTCCCACATGCTCATGGGTTCTGTTTCCTGGTATCTTTGGCCCCCCTGGTCCTTGTGGCTACTTCCGTCACTCATGATGTCGTTTCAGCTCATCACCCACTTGGCCTGACATTTCTTAGTTCACCTTTCTGAGGAAGGATGTCACCTCTTCAAAGCAGACCACACCTGTCTGCCAGTCAGCTGTCTGTTGCCCACCTGCGGCTCCAGGAATAAACAGACCATGCTGCCCTCAGGCTGCTCCTTTTAGCACAGAGTTTTGATAGGGGCACTTGTCCTTTGATGAGGCTGTGGGTATTTATGTGCTATGTGTTATCCATGTAGTCATTCATAAAACTTCTTACACTTTTTACCTAGGAACATTTAGAGCAATGCTGAATGTGAATCTGTAAACACAGTATGAGCCTCACTATGTTTTTGACTCCCAGGGTCAGAGCTCTGCACCTGGGATCATGGTAACACAAGCAGCACATTGTGTTTGTTGTATTTGGAATCAGTGCCTCCCGCCCTAGTTCCCGGGTGGGGAGGGCTTGGCCTCTGCTGTGCTCTCCTTCCCTCCCCTTTGGGTAAGTTATCAAGTTAAGGATGGGTATATAACTTGGTGGTATGTGGAGATTTCTTGCTTCCTGGGTCAGGAAACTACAAAACACAACTGACCTTTCTCATCCTTTCTTTTTCATCCCACACCTCTGCCTCATCAGGACTCTGCCCTTTGCTACCAGGAGAGCACACAGGAGGGGATGGCTGCTACGGTCCCAACCACCGGGCTCCAGGTGAGGCACTCTGTTTCTGAAGCACCTTGTTAGCCTCCAGGATGTGACACTTCTGTCTTCCCTGGAGCATCTTTGATCAGACCCAGCCAGGTAGATGAAGGGTTCATAGGGAGTGTGTCCTTCCCCTTTGGCTTCTGGTGTCCTTCAGTAACCTTTTCTTTTCTTGAACATGTGCTCATTAGCCTGTTACCAGGCAATAGCCCCAGTGGCCTTCGCTGTGTGATTTTGCCTTCAAAACAATGGTATGGGTCTGATTGGAAGGTTTGGGGACAGTTGGCTGCTTCTCATCCCAACTCCCTTAGTATATCCGTGTACAGACTCAGGGCAGGCCCCCAATGCCCCAGCAGGGTATAGGCTGCAGGGTAGGACACATGCTGGGTGGTGCCTCCGGGAGCTCGCAAGTCCTGAGGACAGTTTGGTGTGGGTAGACAGGTGCCTACCCATTCCCACCCAAGGCAGAGGGTCTGGAATGCCATGCTCTGGCCTAGAACTTCCGCAGGCACCCTGGAGACTCGTCTGGGGTTTTAGGGTGGGGGAGGTGCAATCTTACCAAATCTCAAAGCATAGAATGGATTGAGAGGGATCCCAGCGACTGTCTAATCAACATCGTTACTTTAAGGATTTGTGAACATAGACAATTGGTGAAATTTGAATAAAGTTATAAGTTAGATAATAGTAAAATATCAATGCTATTTTCTTGATTTTTATAATTCTGTGATTATACAAGAGAATGTCTTGATTTTACAAAATATACACTAAAATATTTATGAGTAGAGGAACGTCATGTTTGCAAGTTACTCTCAAGTTCAGGAAGAGGACAGGAGAATGGCTATGTACTGAAGAGAGACAGGAAGGTAAAGCAAATGTTAATGTTTGAGGAGGCTGGGGGAAGGGTCCAAGGGGACTCTTTGTTCCTTTCATGCAATTTTTCTGTAAGGCTGAAGAAAGAGCCTGGTCCTCAGAGGCTCGGCCATGACGCTAAGGTGCGGGGTTAGGACTAAGGGACATTGTACTGTTTCCCCCAAGTGTGTCAGAGCCCCACATGTCAGAACCATTCCCCATACACACACATCCTCCAGGGCTGACATCTTTATGACAGTTTTGTCTGGTCATGTAAAGAGAAGGGTTATGAGTAAGGGAGAGTGTTATTGTTTCCAGAGCATAGTGACATTCGCGGATGTGGCCGTGATCTTCACAGATGAAGAGTGGAGGCATCTGGTCCCCATTCAGAGGGACCTCTACAAAGAGGTGATGCTGGAGACCTATGAGAGCATCGTGTTCCTGGGTAAGGAGAGTACTCCCTAAGGAGGGGGCCTCTGCTGGGTTGATGTGGGGTTAGGGGCTGGTAAGCAGATACCACTCCGCCTGCCTGACTTTGAACCCCTGGGAAGCAGAGGGAAGAGCAGGAGGGTGCAGCCTCGGTGTGAGCGACAGCCGTCTACCTACTCCCAAACTGTGCACGGGGCAATGACCACAGGCTCCCTTGTTCAGCAGCCCAGGCCTGCCAGGGAGCCAGCCCCTCAGAGCCACCAGAGGTTGTGTGTGTTCAGCTCTTTCCCCAACTCACCAGCCCAGTGACCAACACAGCTCCATCTCAGGGACGGCAGTGGGTGGGAAGCCAGCTTGCTCAGGGAACATCCCTCCTCAGAGGAGCAGAGGAAGGAGGAGTGTCCCCTCTGACAGAGGGGGGGTGTGGTGGGGGGGCTACAAGGTGGTGCCTCAGAGTGAGTCACCAGAAGTGCGTCTGATTTTGAATATCAGTCTTAAGTGCCACCTAGATGCCCACAGAAGGTACTTCATAGTTAGAGACCTGCATACAAGGAGAGTCAAGAACCACTGCTGATGTCAGGTGTTTGTAAGAGGTAGAGTGGGGGCTCTTTTAGGTGGTAAGGACTTCTCAGGAGCCTCCAGAATAAGAGGCTACGAGAGAATAGATTCAGACACAGGCTTAAAATAAGCAGCACATGGCAGTAAAAGGAATCACATTGCAGATTTCATGCAAGACAAGTCAAAATAGCAAGCGTAACACTCCCCAATTAGCTTAAAAGGGCCAGATATGGAAAATAGTGTTTAGGGAGTATGAGGGAGACTGCTGAGCCTTTGTCACTGGCTTTGGCAGGAATACAGAAGTCCTCAGGTCAGGGACAGGCAGGCGAGGGGACCCGATGGGTATGGCTGCTTTGTCAGCAGAGAATCAGCATGCCAACAGATAGGTGATCACTGGGCCCAATAAGAAAGTGCCTTTCCTTCCCAACCAAGTTGGGTCCACTGCAAGGGAAGTTTAGACCTCAAGACTGTTTCTAGGAGGGGAATCTGTTTATATCTGTATTAAAAAAATGACAGGTTCACTCACAAAAATTTGTCCCAAAGAAATAATAGGATTAGCAGCCCATGTGGTACACAAGCTCATGTCCTTGTTGACAGCAAAACATTAAAAACAGCTTGAAATGTCTCAGCCGAAGCGTAAATAAATTAATTATCCCATAAAGAATATGTAGCTGTTAAAATGGTGAGGTAGATCTGTGAAAAAACCAAGTTTACAAATAAACATTATATCATTACCTGGTTTTTAACAATGTATCTACAGGTATCTTTTGGTATCCAAATGAATAGAAAGAAAGAAATGGATACGAAGTACAAAAGGTGATTTTTCTTTTGACTTGTACATACCTCTAATTTTTCTACAATGAACATGACCCACTTTAAATAAAAGCATAATAAGAAAGGGTCAACAAATGAATAAAAACAGGCACTATCATTATACATTTTTACTCAAGATGGGCTTTTTTCATTGTCATCTTCCCTGAGCCAGGGACCCATTGCCCCCATTCTATCGGCGCTAATGCCAGGAACATCCCATTTGTCTTCAAGGGGAATCAGACACTTTCACCTGAGGGGATTTTATTAGCATCTTAACCAAGTGGCCCTTTTTCTGTGTTAGACCCTCAGTGTTACCTCCACCCAGATGTCTGTGCATCTTCTGTTACTTTGTCCTCTGTATTCTCGCGTGTACGGTCTACTTTGTGCATTTCTCTCCAAAAGTCCTAGAGGCTGAGAGTGAGCTTTGGAGTGGTCATGTATTCTCCTCACATGCCTGGCTTGTTTCTCTCTCCGTGAGCAGGACTTCCCGTTCCTCAGCCTGATGTGATTTTCCAGCTGAACAGAGCTGATAAGCCTTGGATTATTGAACTTCGTGGATCCGAGGAGAGAGGCTGTTCAGGGGGTGCTTCTCTAGGTAACTGCATATGAGCAGGACAGGACAGAGTTTGTTTTGTTCCATGGTTGTTATTTGGGGGTGTGTGAGGAGGAGTGATAGCTCTCACCTTTTACGCAAATGTAAATATTCTGCTGTAGTGCTGTTCTCTATCACCCACCAGCTTTCATTTTTTTTCTCCACACCTGAAAGTATTATTCATCTTTACTCACCAAAGGCTATTTTCTCAGACCTGTCACGTTGCGCATTCATAGCTGGACACTTTGCATACTCTGCTAACTGTCCTGCCATGCTCCCAGTGGGAATTCTCTCTTGAGATGTCCACCGTCAGTTCTGTTCTCTGCCTTCTTCATTCTCAAAATTAGGTCTTTCCATAAAGTGTATGACTCTTTGTGGGAGCAAGCAATGCAGTGACTGTATTAGTTTTCAGATTTATCATGGTAGTTCTGCTTTCTGCTGCATTATTGCTTAGTGCAGGAAAGATACTGCATGTATGTTTTCTGTCTATTTCAGACTGGGAGACTAAGCCTGAAATTCAAGGTTCTTCAGAAGACAAAAAACCAGAAGGCACATCAAGAGAAAAGCTCAGAAGAAGAAGTTCTCTGTGTTCTAAATTTAAAGTTCGTGCCCTGGAAGGTGGGCTGGAAGCAGAGGAAGGCTGTGCAGTGGAGATTTGCAAGAAATCCTTTTCCCAGGACAGCTTGTGGCAGGGGTCGACCCCTCCTAAGAAAATTCTCACTAAGGACAGAGGCCAGGAATGCAGCAACTGTGGCAAGACCTTTTTTGACCACTCATCCCTTATCCGCCATCAGAGGACTCACACAGGAGAGAAGCCCTATGACTGTCATGAGTGTGGGAAAGCCTTTTTCAACCGTTCGTCCCTAACTGTACATCAGCGAATTCACACTGGAGAGAAACCCTTTAAGTGTGGCGAGTGTGGAAAAGTCTTCAGCCACAGGTGCAGTCTCAGCAGACATCTGATGTCACACACGGGGGAAAGCCCATATGAGTGCAGTGCGTGTGGAAAAGCCTTTTTCGACCGTTCATCCCTGACTGTCCATCAGCGAATTCACACTGGGGAGAAGCCATTTAAATGCAGCGAGTGTGGAAAAGCCTTCTTTGACCGTTCATCCCTCACTCGGCATCAGAGAATTCATACCGGAGAAAGCCCTTATGAATGCAGTCAGTGTGGGAAAGCCTTCAGCCAGAAAAGCATTCTTACACGACACCAGCTAATCCACACTGGCAGGAAGCCTTATGAATGTAATGAGTGTGGGAAAGCCTTCTATGGTGTCTCATCACTAAACAGACATCAAAAAGCTCATGCTGGAGAGCCTCGCTACCAGTGCAGCGAGTGTGGGAAAGCATTTTTTGACCGCTCATCACTTACGCAGCATCAGAAGATTCACACTGGAGACAAGCCCTATGAGTGCAGTGAGTGTGGGAAAGCCTTTAGCCAGAGAAGCCGGCTCACGCGGCATCAAAGGGTTCACACAGGGGAGAAACCCTTTGAATGCAGTGTGTGTGGGAAAGTTTTCAGTTCTAAGTCATCAGTTATTCAACATCAACGGCGTTATGCCAAACAGGGAATAGACTGAGTTGGGTGAAAGCTTTAGTCAAAGGACCTCTGTGAAAATTTAAAATAGGTCTTCTTCATCTTAAACAAATCCTGTCATTCAGTCATTCTACCTAGTCTGGCTACTACTGTCCTTTCCTGCCTCTGCTACCATAGTGCTTGAATAAAAACTCTCTTTACCTACTGTGCTCTAGAATTGAACTGAGTTCCCAGAAATTAGGGTGCGACTCTTGCAGAAGTTTGTCAGATGATAAATGTTAGAAGTGATCCTCAGACACCTTGTCTGGGGTGCTAGGTCTCACTGCATTTTACATAACTGGAGGCCACAGCAGGAAGGAAAGGCAAAATGATATCAGAGCAGGACTGGTGTTTCCAGAATAGTTCCTCACTAGGAGCGCTTTGGGGCACTTTGTTCATTTCTGTCCCAGCTTTTAGATCTCTTAATATGTTACTACAAATAGCCAGCACTTATTCAGTGCTTATTATAGGGTAAGCACTCAGTCAGAGTTCTGCAGAGGGTGATTTGGTCCGTCCCCTCGAAGACCCTGTGAAGTGGATATGGCTACTACCTGCACTTTACAGATGAGCAAGTGGAGTTTAGAGGGGTTAAATAACTTGCCCAAGATGAAGCCAGGACTTCAATAAAGGTCTGCCTTCAAAATCTGTTCCCTTTACCATTATGCTGTAAGGTTTGTTTTATAATTTATGTACATGTATTATCTCCTCAACTAGATTGTAGGCACTTGGAGGCATAACTTATGTCTTTGTGTGTCACACAGTGCCTTACAAATAATAGGATCTCAATAAATATTTATCAGAATAATTTTTCTTACCCAGTTTTATTTAAAGCACCTCTTGGATTCATCCTTTTCTCTGAATTCTCCATCATCTCAGGTTCCCACTACTACAGTTATAACTTTCTGATTCAAATTCTCCCTTCTTTGTCATCAAAGAGGGTTATGCTCAGCTATGAGCATACCATAATATGTAAACCCCCAAATAAAGGTTCCTTTCTCATGGAAACTCTGAGGTGAGTTGGCCTGCCTTAATCCATCATCATCCAGCACACGTTGCCTAGAAGGTCATCATGGGAGAGAAAGCCAGAGGATTCTGTGGGTTATTTTTAAGGGCCATCACTTCTGTCCACATCTCACAAGCCGGAATCCAGCACCAAGAAGTTAGGAAAGTAAACAAAGCACCTCAATATTTGGTCAACATCAACAGCTGCTGTCGTGGTTACATTTTACATATTACTGTTAGGCCCATCTTTCCAAATGACTTCTTCCTGTCCATCCTTTCCTTCCTCAGGATCCCAAACTGCTCCCCAATCAGTGTAAGCTCTCAATACTTAGGTTTGCCTTGATGTCATCCCACATTGCTGAATTTTTAAATCCTGACTCCCTAAACTCCTATTCTCTGGGTCCAGCCCAATATTTTTATTTTATTAAAGGTCAGGCATCAGGCAACTTTGACTCCAGGCATCTGCTTAAGATGAAATCCAGAGAAGACGATTTTGAAAGGCTGTCTGCAACCCAGATGGCCCTGCATGGATCCCAGGGGACCAAGGTGCATTTCCCCTGGAAGTTATGATCAGATTCAAGAAGATGCATTGCCAAACAACCCTCCCCATCCTACCAACACCTACCTTTTGATCTCGGCCCACCTTTCTTCCAACAGATGAGCAGCAGGGAAGACTTCATGTGTAGACTTCTGAAAAAGCTTGACAAAAAACAGTACAGAATCTATTAGAGTGGATAATATCTGATATTATTTAATAATGTTAAGTGGAAAAAAAGAGACTATTGGTAGCCTGATGACAATCTCTGAGTTCTGAATTTTTCATTACTGCCTTGTTACGTGTAAAACAAGGATCAAATATTTCTCTAAAATATTCTGGCATTGTCAGCAAGATAAGACTAGAATAAACTCAGAATTCTAACAGACTTGAGTACAGAGATAATTGAAAAAGTGGGAACACATGTTTAATGGTTCTCCCTTTGTTTCAAATTTGGTATTCTGCAGAAATTTTTTTTTAATGTGAAATACTGTTCCATATCCTGCTAAAGCTTCTGAGAAAAAAAGGGCCTTTACCTTTTGCTTGGCATCTCACAATAGAGCATGCAGTAGTGGAGGCCTTAAATTTTGAGGTTTTAGCTTCGTCTGATGGCCATTAATGGGATCCAATCTTGAAATCAGAAACTAATCAAGTTGAAAGTATGTTAGCATTGAGATAGAAGGTGAAAGACTTTGTAGTGTTCATAGTGGTTTAGTCTAAGACTTTAAAATTATTTCAAAGAAATGAAATAATCTCTCTCACACTCAATAAGCCCTATCTAAATTTTAAAAGAATACCGCACAAATTAACAGAAACACTCCATGAATCAGCTCCTCAAAGGAAAAGATTTATAATGCTAGAAAGCTTTGAAATGAATGTGGCAGAGAAAATCTGCACGCTGAATGAATGAGAACTTGAGTGCAAATCAAATGCACTTTCTGAACTAGAAACTTCAGTAGGAAAATAAACATCAAGCTAATCTTGAATGAGGACTGCAAATTTCTTCATTGTTGTGCCATCAGTTCTTTGTCCACGCTTCCTGCAGCTCCATGGAGCTCTGATCTGAGCTCTCTGACCTGTGGATCTTCTGCCCTCTAATCTGACCTCTGAGCTTTGGTGGACCAACCTGTCACCCAACTATTCTTGTTTCTAGGGTGGTGGTGGTTTTTATGTTTGTTTTAATCTCACTGATGACAGATTCTTTAGCCTGGCCCTGCCATTCCATGCATACCCCCGACACATGGCCTTCGTTTTCTTATCCCATATTCACTCATAGCTGCCGAAAGGAAAAATATTCATACCAAAACATTCGAAATCCAGTTGCAACAGCCAGCTGTAGCCATGGCAGCTGGGCAGGGTCCCAGGCTGAGTACCCAGCCACAATGAACCGGGAGATGGGACTATGTCTAATCTCAAAGGATAACACCAAGCAAGACTAACTCAGACCTGACTCATCCATGTGTAGTCACCCTTTAGTACGAGCGGCAGACATGAGGATGTAACTGAAAGCCAGGCCACCAAGCCCTATTAGACATGACAGCCTTCTGCCCTCAACATCAGTACCTGCGGAACCAAAATGCTGACTTTCCTATACACATTACATAGTAGACACATGTGTTGGGTTCCTCATACCTACATCTGTGAGAATTCCTGCTTAGTAATAAAACAGTAACCAGAGATCAGCTGAGAGTGTGGGCACCAAGATGAGAAGAATGGAGTCTTTGTCTCTAGGTGTTTTTTAAAAAACGCAATTATTTTAATTTCTTGTGCCACATTGGCTCACAGGCAGATGAAGGGTAGAGAATTAGCATGGCACTCTCTCCTTTCATCTGAATAAGCAGGAAGCTGGGGCTTTAGACAGGACAGATGGAGTGATGGTAAAGCCGAGTAGTAGAGGCCACAAAAATCAGTCCCCACGATGATCAAAGATCTGGCCCCTGGGATGGTGCCCAACCTATTGAACATGTTACAGGGACCATGTGAAGATGTGGATTTCTTTCCATCATCATGTGTATAAAACCTGTGCAAAGTCTGCAGAAGAAGCAAATGACCAAAGATCCCATGACCAGCAGTTGCACGTATTGAGCCATTTTATAGAACCTCACAATCCACTTGTAATAGCTGAAGTGTTGATAATGAGTGCTGAGCAATATGTACTATGACAGAGGCTACTGGCTGCCTACCTTGTAGTCATTATTATTCTCTTCCTTAATAACAGGAAATGGGTCATTCTGAGCAGTAGAATACCCAACTATATTTCTCAGGCTCTCTTGCAGCAAGGTATCAGGCCAACAAAATGCTGCCATGTCAAATATCAAGCCAATGGTATATTAATATGATTGAAATTTGTTGGGCAGGACTTCAGGAAAGGCACCTTAAAAGACAGAAGGACAGCTAAGAAACTCCCCCTTTTGCCCTTGTCCTTCCTTTCTAACTGGAATGTGGATTTAATAGCTGGAGATATATTGGGAGTTGATCACATTTGGATGTTACAGTTTGCCCCCAGTATCTGTTGAGCCCTGGGACATTCCAACATATAGTTGGTTCCCAAATGAGCAGCTTCCGCATCACTTAGGAACTTGTTAGAAATGCAAATTCTCAGGCTCCACCCAGACACCCTGGTGGGGTGTTTTATAGCACCCTATTTAACAAGCTCTGTAGGTGATTCAGACCATGAGACAGTTTGAGAACCTAGAGGCTGGGAATAGAAGGAACTACTTAAGAAGACCAAGAAGGAATGACAAGTCAAGGAGGAAAACCAGAATGTTTCCAGGAGGGAGAAATCAGTTTTATCTACTACTGTCAGTAGGCTGAGTGAGAGGACTGAGAACTGACCACTGATTTGGTAACAAGACAGGATTTCTGTGATGGGGGATGGTTAACAAAAGTTAAAAGGCTATCTTCTGGTGTCCAGACCTGTCAGCTGGTAGGGCCTTTAATACACACTTTTTTTTTTTTTTTTTTAAAGAAACTGTCCACTCCTTACCTCCTGCTGATGGAAGGGTGGGGGACATCCTCCAGTTGTTCTTTGGGCTGGCAGGGCGGTGTTCTCCGCATGTTCCCTCTCCTCCAGCCCTAGCCAACTGGACCAAAAGCAGCCAGCCTGGGGACCAGTTAGGTAAGAGTAGCTCTCTGTGTAGCAAAACTCTGGTATAATTAATAGGAGCTTATACAAAAGAGTTTATATCTCTACTCCACCAAACAATCCTGGGCTCAGTTCCTACTGTTTGGTTGGTTCATCATTCTTAGGGCCTTGTCCTTGTCCACATGCTCCATGGTGATTTGTCCGTGTTCCAGCCAGCACGAAAGAGCCTTCTCCTTCCCTTTAAGAATCACTTTTCCTTCATCCCCTTGGCAAGAGGTAGGGGTAATGAGAAATGTAACCTTTACTCTGGGAAGCCCAAGGCCTAGCGAAAAGTGGGGACTCAATTAGAGAAAGGACAAACGGACATAGTGGCCTGTATCCAAACATAAAAAGTCAGGCTAATTTCATTTATTGGGAATTTGAGCTGAATACGAAATTGATTACTTTCTAGTGGGAAGACAAGCGAGAGCATGCACTAGCCTGAAGATACACCCTTACCCCGGCCAGCGGCTCCTGAGCTCGCGGGGAGTCTGCAGGACTTGCAGGTTCCAGACTCCTGGAGGTCAGCCGAACCATCAGGAACCTGGCCATTTCTGTACTGCCGTGATTTACGGGACTGAGATTGTACTTGTCCTTACTCCAAGGTGCAGGTGGAAAAAACATTCCGCGCTACATGAGGTGGTCTCCATTACCCCCGGAACGCGCAGTAAAGGCCGCGATAAAGAGGCCTCCCCTCCGAGCGAACACAGCTGAGGAGGGACCGCTGGGAGTGGGGGCGCCGCCCTCAGCGGGGTCCAGCTATGGGGAGTGACGGTCCCAAGCGAAGAGCGGTTTGGCGTGGCCAGAGGCATCTTCTGGGGCCAGACCCCAGAGTCGGCCTTGAGGAAGAGGTGGCTCCCCGGCTGCCTGGGAAGGGGGTTTCCGAGAGACCAAAGACCCCAGGTTAGGAGCCAGCCCTCGCGGGAGACACTGCGCCGACCGCTGATGCTTGCCTGACGCACGTGCCGCGGGGGCCTGTGGGATGCGGCGTCCGGTGATGCACCGTGCCGCGCAGAGGGTTCTGGGAAGTGTAGTTCGACTTCTCGTTCAGGCGGCGCGACTTGATCCCGCCGGCTCCTAGATGCCTCTGTTGCCGCCCGGCTTCTTCGGCGTCTGGCGTGAGGTCTAGCCTGGAGTCTAGGCGGGCTGAGTGCGGGTCCTCCTAAGCTTGCGTGGCTGGACGGAGGGTGGCAGGAGGCTCCCGGGAGGGGGGCGCCGTGCGGCCTAGCAAGGGTCGTGTGCCTCCCCGGGCTTCTTGGTGGACAGAGCGGTGGTCCAGTGGCTGGAGTCTCCTGCGCGGGCCGGGGAGGGAGGCGCCATGGAGCGTGGGGGCAGAGGTGAGAATTTTGGAGGGATGGGGCCCGGTGCCTGCTGGAGGGATAGAAGGAGACGGGCAGCCCTCCATCCGGGTCGGCTCGGTAAGGTGAAGCGTCTCTTTTTTTGTGGGAGAGCCTTTGCCTGGAGGGGGAGCCGCTACCTGCAGTGCCTGCGGGCCTGCAGCATGATGCAGGCCTCCCTTATCCCCATATCGACAGGTCTGACACTTTGACTTGACATCGACTTCCTTTTGTCCTCACGGGAACCCCGGGCAGGAGCGTGAGGGAGCGGTGAGAAGAGTATTAGACCCAATTTGCAGATGGGGAAAGTGAGGATTTGAGAAGTCACAGGATTTGTTGAGAATCTTGGATTTTTTTTTCGCCCTCAAGACCAACCCATCGCTTTCCTGAGGAAGCCAGTATTGTATTTGAAAAGCCAATGTTCAAAAAGAATTTAGTCTCCGTGCATCCAGTGAGCTTGGAATAGAACAGAAACGACTCATTAAGTGAGTCTCGGATTGACACAGGACTTTGAGTACTATTTTGACTGTCACTCAGCTGATGGCAGATAGACACGTGTTTAACTTATGTGTCCAGATCCTCAAAGCAGAGTTCCGCTGGCATTTAAGGGCAGAGGAGCCTGAGGCAGCCTTGGTCACGGTTGTCTTGAATCTAGGACATTATGGGGTTGTCCCATGGTTCCCTAGGTTGACTCTTAGGTGACAAGTGGCTGTATATGGCAGTTTCTGAGAGTTTACTGAGAAATCATCATGACTCCTGTCTCTACTTGTAGGGTCACTTTCTGAGGACTCTGACCTTCCCCATGCTGGAAATTCTAAAGAAAATGGTGCGACCACTGTGCTGCTGACCCCTGAATCCCAGGTGGGTCTAGATTACTCCTTTATTTTTTTTCTTATGTTCTTAGAGCATGGGTATGGTTTCTTCCATTGTTATGGAATTACTCAGCCCTGATTCCTAGCCCACTGGTTGCACTGCGATTAACTTATGTGTGGTGGACCTCACAGTAAATGCTCCTCATCTGTGCAGAACTTTCCTTCTTGGCATTGCTTCTCTACCCACTTAGAGCTTCATGCTACTTAGAGCTCTCTAGCACTGTGACTGGCCTGGTGGTGGAGAAACAAAGATATAAAAGCCAGTTGCCCCTATCTATGAAGTTTACTGAGAAAGTCAAATATAGATAAATAAAATAATTAACAACGAGAAGAAATATATGTTTTTTTTAAATGCAGAAATGACTGGTACAGACAAGGTATAATAGGTCATAGAAGAGGTTTTCATCTTCTAGAGTATCTTAGAAAAAAATACTGGGATAAAAGCTGCACTTGGAAAAACAAGGGAGAGTAGGTAGTTGGAAAATAGAATACAGGAGTATTCTGAGAGAGGGAACAGCTTGGCCAAAAAAGTCTCCCAAGTTATGAGAGAGTTGGAAGTCTTCAAGGGGTGTGTGTGTATCACTGTGGAGTGAGCTGGACTGTGGTGAGGGAAGCTGGCATATGTCATAGGCAGACCGCAGGTAAATCTCCACTGGGTCTTATTCCAAAGGCAAAGAAGGCCCATGGAAGTCTGCAGAAGCCCCACAAGGTTGACATACTGCGTTTGCTTGTGTTGATCATTGCCGAGGTGTTTGGCCTTCAGGGACCATAAAGAGTAGTGAGTTCATACTTCAAGTATTAGAATAAAGAGTTAAGTTATTTAGAGTAGAGGATTTTCAAAGTAGGTAGTTCTTTTAACTTTATTTCATTAGGTGAATTTTTTACCAGTTGTTTTTGAAGGGCTATATTATAAACATTAGAATGCTGGATATAAACAAAAATAACCATTATGTTCATACTTATGTTCAGGGGCTGTCGTGACAGTGATGCTTCAAAGAGGGGTAAGACTGATTCATTTACTAGTATCCCAGAGACTGGTTTATTTTAATGGTCTTATTTAAATTGAAGTTGTATAGACATTTTTTAATATAAAAATTATTAGATATTTGTCTTATCCACAATAAACAAATTCAAAGGAGCATTACCCACCTTGTTCTCTTGCCCACATTTGAATAGACAGTCTAATCCTTGTGCCTGTCATCAGTCAAGGTTAAGCTGGAGTGAATGTTCCTGCAATGTTTTCAGTATTGCTACACTTCCGTTCCCCTCCCCATCTCTATTTCCATGCACACTTTATAGAACACCCCATTTAAACTTTTCTTGCTCATTCTTGTTCAAGTGTTCCTTCCTTACTTCAGCTGTATGATGAATGTTCACTGTGCTCTTGCTCTGTACCAGGTGCTCAGGCCACTGTAGCAAGCAAATATAGGCCTGGTTTCTGCTCTTGGGGAGCTTTCCCCAAGTGAGATAGACATGCTGATCAGAGAGTTCCTCCAGGCTGTGTGTGAGCCAAGAGAAAGGAGGGGCCTGGTGCTACCACCCGGAGGGTCAAAGAAGGCTTCTCAAAGGAGATGACATCTGAGTTGAGATGTGAAGCATGAGCAGGATTAAAATAGCTTAAAAGACTACTAGGTATGGAGAGCTTCAGGAATAGGAAGCAGCACGTGGAAAGGGGCCAAAGGGAGCGTGGCACACACTGCAGACAGCTGAAAGGTGGCCAGGCAGCTGGAGCACAGAGAATGCCAGAGCAGTTGTATAATGGTGGGATCAAGGCAGGGCGAGGGTCGACCCATCTGACTACTAAGAGAAATGGTAAGAGCATTTGGGAACTTGCATAATAATTTGGGTTTGAGATACTGTTTTACAAGTAAATCTTTGTGACACATGGCAAACATCTGAATGTTTAATGTATATCGGACTCATTTTATTCTCAAAAGAAAACTAGAGAGAAAAATATTTCATATTTCTTGAACCTCTTTATATTTCAAAATCATACCATAAGGAAACTATAATTATATTTTCATTAGTAATTATATTTTCTCCACTTTCCCATCTCTAAATAGTAAGAATTTTTATAGTTCTGTAATCTACTTTATTGGTACATAAACTAATAACTTATTACCTTTAGGTTTTATGTCAAAGGTACTTTCCTTCCTACTTGCAGGTGACATGCAGTCCTGATATGGAGGGTATGGAGGGAAGGAGCAAGTCTGTGGCTGCAAATACAGTCATTCTCCTTTAACCACAGTTTCACTTTCCACAGTTTCAGTTACCTGGGGTCAACTATGGTCCAGAAATATTAAGTGGAAAATTCCAGAAATAAACAATTCATAAATTTTAAATTACATGCTCTTCTGAGTAGCATGATGAAATCTCATGCTGTCCATCCCACTCCATCCCGCCAAGAATGTGCATCAGCCCTTTGCCAGGTATCTCTACGCTGTATATGGTCCCTACCTATTAGTCAGAATAGCCATCTCGGTTTTCAGACCAACTGTCACAGTATCGCAGTGCCTGTGTTCAAGTCACCTATATTTTATTTAATAATGGCCCAAAGCACGGGAATAGTGGTGCTGGAGATTCAGATATGCCAATGAGAAGCCATGAAGTGCTTCTTTTAAGTGAGAAGGTATGTATGTATAGGAAAAAAACAGTACATGTAGGGTTTGGTACTGTCTGTAGTTTCAGGAATCCACTGAGGGTCTTAGAATGTGTCTCCCACAGATATGGGGGCATGACTCAGTGTTGAAAGAGATGTTGGAAGAGACCTTGCTGCGCTGCCTGTCTTCCTTCTATGCTGTCAGCCTGAGTCCTCAGAGGCTTCTGGAAGGAAGTCCCTTGGCGAGCATGAATATGTTTGTTTTTTCAGAAGTTGATGCTGATCGGGGATATGGCTGAAGCTCTCACCCAGTGGGGGCAGCTGCACCCTCCTCAGGGACACGTGCGGGAAAAGCATAGGAATCTGGTCTTGCTGGGTAAGGACGCCCTAACTCTGCCCCTGTGAGTTTGTCAGGTGTGGTGCCTCTATCTCCGCAGTTCCTAGAGCACTCAGGTTCTCAGATTCTAAGAATCCTAATCCCTGAAAGGCCTGAGACAGGCAGTTTCTGCTTTCTGTTTCTGGGTATAGTTTTACCACTCACATACAGAAACGGACTCCTTTTTATCGCATCCTCCAGGAGGTAGCTTCTGTCTTTACTCCCTGACCACTGGTGTTGCCACAAAGTTCTAGTAAAAATACCTCTTAAGAAATGAGTGCTTATTCTTTGAACAGGGAGAGGTAAAAACAAGCGACCCAATTCTTCTGAAATCAGTTAGATCCTGTCTCGACCTTCCTGCTGCATTCTGCACACTAGTGAGGGAGAACCCAGAACCCACTTCTCTCTCTTTTACTATCTTTCCTGATGGCCAGGGAGCTAACTCTGAACTTTTTACTGGACCCCTTTTTTTCCCCCATGAACAGGGCTTCCGATTTCCAAGCCTGGTGTAATCTCTCAGGTGGAGCATGGGGAGGAGCTGGAGAGAAAAGTCTCAAAAGCAACTAATCCAGGTGAGCCAGTGGTGGAAATGGGACATAACCCAGGTGAGCACTGGGAAAAGCACCTTTTAAATGCTTGGGGAGCCTTTCCAGATTTTGCTAGGCCTAGGGAAAAGTCAAAGTCCCTTCCGTGCCATACTCCCCCTCTGTGGGTAATGATCTGCTATAAATTCATAATTTTATGTCTTAGAAAGGAAACACTTTCTACCCCCCAGTAAAGTGAAATGAGGTCAACATTTTAATGTTTGTTAATTATTTGCTTGGGTGCAAGGCTTGAAACCAGGCCATTTCGTGTACGTTCCTTGATCTGTGTAGAATATGCCTTTCTGTCTCGGAGCGATGACTATAAATGGATATCTGCATTTTCCCAGCCTTCTCTATCTAAGCAGAGGCAGTGTAGCATGTGGTTACGAGCACAGACTTGGGCTCCAGTCTTCCTGGGTTCAAAGCCAGTGTCAGCCACTCACTAGCTCTTGGGCCCTTTAACAAGTTGAATCATTCTCTGTGTGACCCAGATTCCCCAACTGTAAATGGCGATAATGAGAGCACTTAACTCATAGGGTTGTTACGAGGATCAAATGAAAAAAGTCTAAGAGAAATGCTTAGAACAGTAGCTGGCTCTGTGCTAAGCAGATGGTGACTGTTGATTACATCCTGGTCATAACATTTTGAAAGATGTTGTGGATTTGTCACTGTCACTTCTGTCTGACTGAATTACCACAATAGGCTCCCAGATGATTAGACTGTCTTTAGTTTAATCTTGTCCAACTGAGGCAGCAGAGTATGCTGGATTCCCTACAGCAAATTGCCTACTCTGCCAGTTGTGTATTTCTCTACCTTCTTCCAAGGCCTTTAATAGTCTACTTGCCTAACTGTTACACCTTCTCCGTTCACTAGTTTGAACCCTTAACACCAGAAAGGCAAGTGTCTTTGGGGCTTTTGCTTCTTCCACTCCCTTTAACTGAAGATCCATTTGTTTTTAACCTATTTCTACCTATGTGTCCTTTACAATCCCAGGCACTTTCCTTATTATGATGTGTAGTTGAGAACATTGGATGGTATTCATTTACTTCATGCAGCGTCATGCTCGGAATGAATATTAAAGACCATTTAAGCCTGGAAATATTTAAACATTTTTAGCAGTGAACCTTTTCTCCTCAAACTCTTACTAGGAAGCTTAGGATTTGGGAGACAGGTATCCAGGCAGGTTGGGGACCAATCTGAGCACATGGAGATTTGACCTTCCCCTCCCTACATGCTACTCATTTAAAAGAAACAAACTTGGTTCTGTTCTACTCTTTCTAGTTTGTTGGGCATGTGGCAATCAGGGATGATCAGTTGCTATGTAATTACTAAGCTTCGTGATGATTTGAATGCTAGTTTCTGGAATTGACCTCTCATCTCAAGACAGTGGAACCAACAGAGATTTTTATATGAGGTGTCGTTTTGTAAGGTTAGTCTGTTAGCAGTGATTGGCACATTTTGGAAAGGAAAATATTGGTGGGCAGGGATACACTAACACTGCTCATTGTCAAGGTGTGAAGTGACAAGGCTCTGGTGGGTGGTGGCAGTGGGCGGTCTCTGGAAAACCATTTTTCTCTGATCCCAGCCCTGCCTCCCAAACTCTTTTACCTGCCGTTTCCCTACATCTCTTCTGCTTAGTCTTGGTCTGTTATTCTCTCCCATTTCCCACCCGGCTGGACAAAGGAATTGTGAGTGCTTGCTCACCTTCTCCCTGTATCAGCCGTACTTCTTTGCCCAGTCATCTTTCTGTTGTCATGTTCTCTCACATTCCAAGGCTGTTTTGACAGCTTTCAAGTTAATGTGTTCCCGGTAAGCTTTTTTTGTTTCTTTGTTTCATTATTTTCCTACCACATCAATTACTCTACTCTCAGTATAGAAAGTAATACATGTGCATTTTTGTTGTTTCTGTTAGACTGGGAGACAAGACCAGAGAGCAAGGCGCTCATCCCAGAGCAGGATGTTTCTGAAGAAGAGTCAGCCCCTGGAATGTTAATAGAAAGATTTCCAAAGGAAGGGGCCAGTGGATGTGAGGATTCTTTAGAGGGTCAGCAGAAAAACCATGAGAAACATTTAGTACAAGAAGTTGTCACTCCGAAGAAATCTTCTGGGGAGAGAAGTTACCAGTGTAATGAATTTGGAAGAAATTTTAGACGGAGGTCATTACTTGTTCAACAGCAAGGAAAGAGACTCCATAATTGTGATTCATTTAAAAAGAACCTAAAGCAGAATTCAGATCTAGTGAGGCATGAGCGAATTTGTGCCGGAGAGAAACCTTGGAAGTGTATTGAGTGCGAGAAGGCCTTCAGTTACTACTCAGCTTTTGTCCTGCATCAGAGGATTCATACAGGAGAGAAGCCCTATGAGTGTCATGAGTGTGGCAAAGCCTTCAGCCAGAGCATACACCTGACTCTGCACCAGAGGATTCACACCGGAGAGAAACCCTACAAGTGTCATGAGTGTGAGAGAGCCTTTAGCCACCGCTCGGCCCTTATTCGGCATCACATAATTCACACTGGAGAGAAACCCTATGAATGCAGTGAGTGCGGGAAGGCCTTCAACCAGAGCTCATACCTCACTCAACACCAGCGAATTCACACTGGAGAGAAACCTTACGAGTGTCCCGAATGTGGGAAGGCCTTCAGCCAGAGCACCTTCCTTACCCAGCACCAGGTCATTCATACTGGAGAGAAACCCTACAAGTGTAACGAATGTGGGAAAGCTTTTAGTGATCGATCAGGCCTCATCCAGCACCAGAGAACTCACACTGGGGAGAGGCCCTATGAGTGCACTGAGTGTGGGAAAGCCTTTGGCTATTGCTCGGCCCTGACTCAGCACCAAAGAACTCACACGGGGGAGAAACCCTATCAATGCAGTGTCTGTGCCAAAGCCTTCAGTGACCGTTCAGCCCTTATCCGCCATCAGAGGACACACACTGGAGAGAAGCCTTACAAGTGTGGGGAGTGTGGAAAAGCCTTCAGCCAGAGCTCATCCCTCACAAAGCACCAAAAAACTCACACTGGAGGGAAGCCTTACAAGTGTGAGGAGTGTGGGAAAGCCTTCAGCCAGATCTCATCCCTCACAAAGCACCAGAAAACTCACGCTATAGAGAAAGCCAAAGAATACGGAAAAGCCTTTAGTGAGCGTTCAGCCTTTGGCCAGCAAAAGAGAATCCATACTGGATAAAGACCGTAAATATGGCATATTCAGAACATATTTATGGAACATTTACGGTCTATTTATAAAGACCGTAAATATGGCATATTCAGAACATATTTATGCTGTGAGGGCTACAAAGAAATTTAAGACTGTTACAAAAAAGGTGTTCATGAGAAGTCTTTGTTGATATGGGACAGAGCTTACTTAGAATGTGAAAGAGGGGTTTTACATTCTTTGAATTGTCCTGATGAATGGAGGACATTATGAATTTCCCAGGAGAGAAAGGAAAATGATTTCCAACACCCTAATGTATATGTAAGCTACTAAATCCTTGAGAGACAAATATGATATGCCATGGCAGAAAGGGGGCATCTGGATTGGGCTAGGCAGCCTCACCATGCTAAGGGGTTGGGGTTTAAAAGAGATCAGTGATTTTTTAGGGGAATTTCAGGGATGGAAATAAGGGGTTGAGAATGCACAATGACCTTGCCAGGGTCAGGAGTGGTGGAGAAAGGGAAGTTGCCTTTAGTCTTGAGCACAAGGCCATGAAGGAGATAGATGGAAAGGATGGAAAGAGAGCTAGGGGAACGAACTCAAGAGATGGTGATTGAGGCAACTGCTCCAAGGAGTCCTCAGACCCAGGAAAAGTAGAGACTTAACGAGCTGGTCAGTTGCAAAGTTTCCACGAGGGCAGATTTCTTCAAAGCCAGGGAATATTGGCCTGGCAGTTCTCATCGGCATTTTGTGTCTTTGAGACCCTGCTTACTGAGATGTCTCCTCCTGGGAATCATGTGGCCTCCCAGGGTCAGACTTGCAACCTATAAAGGGGGAGTTCAGAGGGTCCTTTGATGTTTTCATCTGTTTTAGTTACCCAAAAGTGTGCGTCTTTATGAAGACTTACCTCTTCTATGTGGTTTGTACCTTAGACTTTTTTATACCATAGTAACATTTAGTGGTAGATCTGAACTGACACTGCATAGTAGGTTGTAGAAAACGAAAATACCTTAAATATATACTTTTCACCACTTTACTCTTGAGCAGAAGCAGATGACATCTTTGTATATGTATATTCTTTTCAGTGAAACTTTAAGGTTATTTTGGAAACAGTTTGTGTGCTCTGTGTTTAGAGTCCACATTTGACTAAGATGTGTCTTGGTGTGGATTTCTTTAAGTTTATCCTGTTGGCTTAGCATTTTGAAACTATTGGTTTATGCCTTTGCCAAATTTGGAGAATTTTCAGCCATCATTTCTTTGAATACATTGCCAGACCCCACTCCCACCTTTCTCTCGTTCCAGGATGCCAATGACACACACCAAAGTTTGGTCTTTGGTTGTGATTTGCATAGGTTCCTGAGGTGCTCTGTTCTTTTTTTTTTTCCCCCAGTATATATTTTTCTTAGTTTGCTTAAGCTGCCATACGAAACATCATAGACTGGGTGGTCCAAACAACAAATCTATTTCTCACAGTTCTGGAGGCTGGAAGTCTAAGACCAAAGTGTCAGCTTTGGTCTCTGCTGAGGCCTCTGTTCCTGGCTTGCAGAGGCTGCCTTCTTGCTGTGTCCTCCATGGCCTTTCCCTGGTGCATATGTGGAGAGGGGGCGGAGGGTAGTGAGAGAGAGGAGAGAGGAGATTTTTTCCTCTATTCAAAAGGCTACTAGTCCTGTCAGATTAAGAACCCAGTCTTATGACTTTTTTTAACCTTAATTACATCCAAATGGCCATCTCTCCAAATACAGTCACATTTGGAGGTAGCACTTTAACATATGAATTTTGGGTACAATTCAGTCCACAGCATTTTGCCCTTGGCCTCCAGAAATTCATGTTCCTCTCACATGCAAAATACATCTGTTCCATCCAACAAACCCTAAAAGTCTTAACTTATTTCAAAATCAAACCTAAAGCCTAAAGTCTCTTCCAATATCATGTCAATCAGAAATGGGTGAGATTTGAGGTACAATTCCTCCTGAGGCAGATTCCTCTCCAGCTGTGAACCTGTGAAACGATAAGTTATGTACTTCCAACACACGATAGCGGAGCGGGCATCAGAAAAGCATTCCTATTCCGAGGGATCAGAAGGGAGGGAGGGAGGGAGGGGGTGACAGATCCCAAGCAAGTCCAAAACCTTGTGAGGCACATTCCATCAGATCTTATGGCTGGAGAGCAGTTCTCTTCAGCCTGACACCCCACTGTCATGACCCACTGGTGCGGCAGCCGTGCCCCCCAAAACTTCAGTCTGAGGCCATCTGGTCTGTTGACACTTAGGGGACATTCCCACCCTTTGAGGATGCAGCCTGCTGAGCACTGAATGGACTCAATCACTCTTCCTTTTTCTTGAAGCAGTGCATGTTTGCAGCTGAACAGCTTGAATGTCTGGTCCTGTGTAACCAAGTCTGGCAGCCTGCCTTCATTCTGTCCAGTGTTTACTGTCCCTTTCAGCCCCAGCTTGTGCTGTTTCTGCTGGTATAAGCCCATCTATTCCTGGTTTCTGCTGAGATGGCTGAGCCCCTGAGTCACACCCAGGGACTCAGCGTGCAGAACAAGATTTCTTGTGCTTTGCAATATGGATGCACGGGATTTTCCACATCTCCAAGTTCTGTTTCCTTTTTGCTTAACAATTTCTTCTTCGGTTTCTCTCTCACACTTTACCTCAAGTGGTGAGGACACAAGCTGCAGCATCAGTACTTTGCCTAGAAGTCTCAGCTGGATTTCAAGTTTCATATCTCACAAATTCTCCCTCCTCAAATATTGGGACACAGTTCAGCCAAATCCACTGCCACTCTACAACAGGGCTCGCCTTGCTTCCTGTTTCTAGTAGCAGTCCTCATTGCCTCCCGAGACCTCACCAGAATGGTTTTTAGTGTGTATGTTTCTAGTACACACCTCACAGCCAGCCAGCCTCTACACTTGGTCTCGTTGCAGCGCCCATCCCACGTGTTCAGGTATTTGTTACAGCTGCACCCCATGTCTTAGCATTAAAATTTTTCTCAGTCTGCTCGGGTCTCCATTCCAAATACCACAGATGGGGCTCAAACAACAGAAATTTGCTTCTCTCAGTTCTGGAGGCAGGAAGACTGAGGTTGAGGTACCAGGCAATTTGACTGATTATAAGGACCCCCTTCCTGTCCACCTTCTTGCTGTGTCCTCCTAGCTTTTCTTCAGTGCATATGTGCAGAGATACACACACACACACACACACACACACACACACACACACACACACACACACACAC